>SNVD02015496.1:0-117357 GCA_013180625.2 Boswellia sacra | reverse complement strand
CATTTCACTTTGAATTATTCAAATCTATGAACTCTCACAACCTTATCATTTAAAAAATAAAAAATAAAAAATTGTGTGCTTATGTACTCATTAAGCAAGTATTCATGAACCTTTCTTTACACACACACACATACCTTGATGCATGATTGTGGGTAGCAAAATGAAATGTTGTAATATTTGAGTTCTTTTGTTTTGTTTAGGATAACAACACAAAGGAAGGGGAAAGTAAAAAAAAAAAAAAACAAAAACAAAACAAAAAAAACAAAAAAAAAAGAGAGAAAAAAAATATAATAACAATTGTGGATAAGTTGATCTCGTAGCCTCCTTAATTCAAGGCAATTAAGCCCGAGGGTGCCTAACACCTAATACCTAAGACCAACTGGTTTGTGAGCATATGGCCGACACCAAAGCTCGTATCATGGATTAAGGAGAAAGCTTAATGGGATTGAACATTACACTATCCATAAGTTTCTAAGCAAAAATAAAGCATCGACAACCCGAGTCGTTAAGCTCGAGGGGGTGTCTTAACACCTAATGCCCTAAGGCCAACTGGTCTGGGAGCCATTAGCCTAAGGCTCGCTACATGGGTTAAAGATGCATTCTTTCAAAAAAAAAAACACATATATATATAAAATAAATGAATGCCCCCTACCTAAAGTTGTTAGCCTTCACAAATATTAGAACCGATATGGCTTCTTTCTAATAAGCCCCATAGTCATGTGTTGACTGAGCACAAAAAGGAGGTTTATTGATATCTTGACTGAAGGGTACATGAGTCATAAAAAAAAAATAATAATAATAATAATTGGTTGAGAGTTTGTTTATTTGGATAAAATCAAAGAGAGTGCAATAATGACCACCTTGGATGTAAAATTCTATAAATCACTTCTAAATAATAACGCTTTAATTGCTAGGGACTAGCAATAAGCTAGTTGGGGGGTGTGATGAACACTTAAATGTGCATGTTTAATAAGAGTTTAGTTCATCATATTGCATTAATAGTGTCATTAAATTCCTCAACTTAAGCATATTTGTAGCATTTGCATCTTTGGAATTAATTTCTCTTAATTTTGGTTTTGTTACAGGTTCGGTAAAATGGGCATAACTCTCTATTTATAGATCAGAATGGTGCAATTCTTAATGTTTTGGAAAGCTGATTTAATTGTCTACAAGATTGCATTTCACAAGCATCATCAAATTTGGGCTCTTAGTGGACCAAAATTGGGCTTGAAGTGAACCCATTTACAGTCTCGGCCCAGTCTGACCAGGCCTCAGTATTTGGACCGTATCTCTCAAAATACGTATCCAAATTGTGCAAATCAATATGTTCTAGAAAGCTGAGAGAAATATCTACAACTTTCATGAAGACATGTGATTAAAATTCACAACATTTCGATGTCAAAATTGATGGTCAAAGTCGGTGCCTAATGATCCCAATTGTCAAAGATATTTACAACTAATATTTGACAATTATGCCCTTGTAATTTGACAAGTTTGCCCCTGGATGTATCTATAAATAGAGGTGTCTTGTGACCCATTAGGGCATCTTGGCCTTGGCTGGAACATTTTGGCTTTGGCTAGGATCTTGTATTGTGTTTTGTGTGTTTATGTTATTAATGAATTTCCTTTTTCTTGCATTTTATTTTCTTTCTATTATAATGTTCTTCTAATTTCTCTTTTGCTAAGGTGAAAGGGTGAAACCCTTGATATGAGAATAAGGATTCTCTAACCCTTAATATGTGCTTAATAATCTTAATCTTATAATGTTTATTCAATATGATTTATATTTAATTTCTTAATCAATCTTGACACCACTCGTAAAGTGGAGGTCTTGATCCATTAGTCGACAATCCTTGGCACATCAAATGCTTGGATCCTTTCTAGATGATGTATGGTTCTTCCTTACCGACACGAATCTAGTTAGGAACCTTGATTTGTTGTAGACATATGGTGATTGGCACATTGGATGCTTGAACCCATTTACAAGAAGTGGTATAAATATTGGTAATGAAACAAATATAATTCATATAACTAAAATGGGTTAATTATCCTTATTTGAAATATCAAGGGCGGATCCCCTAACCTTAGCCTTCATTGTTATTGTGTTAATTCCTCTTGTATTTTAATTATTCTATTGTTTATGAACTTTTTATTTTATTTACTATGGTAGGTTCTACCACCTTATGAAATTGTTCTTTAATTTACTATGGTTGGTTATACCACCTATTTCCATGGATGGTTTTACCTCCTCTTGCTTTTTGTTTTATATTTGAATGGTCGGTAATACCACCTACCATCTTACATACTTGTTGATATTATCATATCACCTCTTTGAATCATCCATATCACATTTGTTTAGCTTATAATTTGTAACGCTTAAATTCCCTTCCTCGTGGATCGACCCCGGTCTCACCGGGTTTTATTACTTCGACACTCCTATACTTGGGAGACAATCCTTTTTCGGATGTGTCACACAATGAATCAATGTGTATTGTTATCATCAAAATTATCATGTAGCCTTAGGGCTAACAATCTCCCCCTTTTTGATGATGACAAACCATTGGTTGTTTTCAAATAATATCTAAAATCAAGAATGAAAATAAAATCAAGAATAAACAAAAAAATGGCACTTGTTATGAATATAAGCAATCCAACTATTTCTCCCCCTTTTGTTATCATCAAAAAGATGTAATCAAATTAACTACTCCCCCTAAATATATTCTCCCCTTTAACATATGCTACCATTTAAAGATTATCATATAAAACCAAATTAAGACATATCCAACATGCCTAATTCTCTTCTAATTATACAAAATCTATCTTGACTAAGGGGTTTAGTCTTATTTGGGTCTAGGGACTAATTCCCAAACTTGATTTCTCTCAAATTGGTTTAATTCTTCTTGGATAGCCAAAATCAAACTTTCGTTATTTTCGTCTTCTTTAAAAGATTTTGGTTCAAATTGAGAGACAAAAGCAAAATGATTACAAAAGTTCTCAAAAGAAGATCTAGTTCTCATACCTTGTGATGGTTCACCAATAATGAGATCTTTAGAGTAAGCTTTTGCGTACCTCCTTTCCTTTGGTAATTTTTTGGAAGAATCATTTACTTCCTTAAGCTTTTCTTGTTGAAGTTGTAATTCATTTTGGCTCGTTTCATCAAGCCTTGATTTCTTGATTTGCCTTTCTACCTCAACAATATCATCATCTAAATTCTTTGAAGAAATAACATTAGTTTAATCAAATTCAATATGCATAGATTCTTCAATAGTAAGAGTCTTTTTGTTAAAAACTCTATATGCTTTACTATGGTTGGAGTAGCCAACAAAAATTCCAACATCGGCTTTTGCATCAAATTTTCCAAGGTTATCCTTATTGTTTAAAATAAAACATTTACATCCAAAAACTTAAAAAAATCTAATGATGGGTTTTCTTCCTTTCCAATTTCATAAAGAGTTTTCTTTATTAAAGCTCTAATATGGACTCTATTGATTATAAAGTATGCAGTATTAACGGCTTCGACCCAAAAATATTTTGGCAAATTATTTTTAAGTAATGTGGTCCTAGCCATTTCTTGGATATTCCTATTTTTTCTCTCAACAACACCATTTTGTTGTGGAGTTCTAGGTGAGGAAAAATTATGCTCAAAACCATTTTCATCACAAAGATTTTCAAATGCAACATTGTCTAATTCACCACCATAATCACTCCTAATGGACACAATAGAATACCCTTTTTGATTTTGGACTCTTTTTGCAAATTTTGAAAAAGCTTGTATAGCCTCATTTTTAGTTTTCAAGAATAATACCCAAGTGAATCTTGAATAATTATCCACAATAACAAAAACATAATACTTTCCACCAAGGTTTTAAGTTCTTGATGGTCCAAATAAATCCAAATGAAGTAATTGTAGAGGTTTATTTGTTGAAATAAATTTTTTTTTTGTTTAAAAGAAGTTCTTACTTGTTTTCCAAATTGACAAGCATCACAAATCTTATCCTATTCAAATTTTATTTTTGGAAAACCATTAACTAAATCATTTTTAGAAATTTTTGAAATTGTGTCCATACTAGCATTACCTAATCTTTTACGCCATAACCAAGCATCATGATTAACAATAAAACAATTTTCTACATGATCATTAACATCAATATCAATTGTATAAATGTTACCACATCTATTACCAACAAATAATGTCTTATTGTTACTAACATCCTTAATCACACATCTATTAGGCTCAAAAGTAACAAAATATCCCTTATCACACAATTGACTAATGCTTATCAAATCATGTTTTAAACCATGAACAAGCAAAACATCTTTAATAATAGGTGAAGAAGGGTTACCAATATCACCATGTCCGATTACCCTTCCTTTAGCATTATCACCGAAGGTCACATATCCTCCTTTCTTGATGAATAATTTTGAGAACTTGGAGGCATCTCCGGTCATATGCCTTGAGCATCCACTATCTAAGTACCACTTGTGTTTGCCACTCTTTTGTTTCTACAATCAACATTCAAAGAGCGAATTTTTGGTACCCAAAAGTTCTTGAGGTCCTTGGGGGTTAGTTATGGTACTTTTTGGAACCCATATTTGTTTCAAATTAGGATTTCTCTTAATATAGCAAGAATGCACTTTGTGTCCTTTTCTTCCAAAATAAGTACATGAATGATTAGGATTATTCCTAGAAGATGCATGACCAAAATAATTTTTAAAATACTTTTGATTTTTATGAGTTTTATAACCTAAGTCTCTTTTATAAAAAACACACCTTTGGTTTTGTAACATTGAGTTCAAATTTTTTGTGTTTTTTATAAAACTATCAACAATGTTTCTCAAGTCATTATTTTCCTTTTTCAAAATAACATTTTCTTTCTCCAATTTATCAAAATCTTTTTGTTTTAAAATTTCATTTTCAGTTTTTAATAAATGTATTTGATTTTCCAAACTTTCAAAATCTTTTTGCTTTAAAATTTCATTTTCATTTTCCAAAGCTTCATTTATTTCCACCAACTCTTCTAATTGAGATAACATGATTTTTTACTTCTTTTTAAAAGCATTGATTTTTGAATTTTGCTTATCAACTTGCACATGTAAATTTTGGAATGCTTCAAGTAATTCATCATATGAAAGTTTAGGATTATAGTTTAGAATACTTACCTCATCTTTACTTAAAGCCATGAAGCACATGTTTGCCACTTCCCAATCTTCTTCTTCGTCCTCTTTCAAGGTGATTTCATGAGTCATGAGAGAACCCACAAGTTCTTCTAATGGTAGTTCGGTGAGGTCCTTTGCTTCTTGAATTGCCGTCACCTTTGGCTCCTAAGATTTTGGTAGACAGCTAAGAATCTTTCTCACCATTTCAACATTAGAATAAGATTTACCAAGAGATTTCAAACTATTAATAATATCCGTAAATCTAGTAAACATTTCAGAAATTGATTCATCAGATTTCATCTTAAAAAACTCATAACTATGAACTAGCATACTAATTTTGGATTCTTTAACTTGACTAGTTCCTTCATGAGTTACTTCAAGTGTGTGCCATATTTCTTGTGCCGTAGAACCTGTCTCTTATACACATCTAGATGTGTATAAGAGACAGATATAACACATTCATAGCTTTATCATTCAAACTCAATTTCTTTTTATCATCTTCACTAAACTCTTTAGGTTCTTTAAGCATGCATTCCCCATTTTCAATTTTGGTAGGAACAAAAGGTTTTTTCAAAACAATAGACCACAAATTATAATCAAAAGATTTTAAGAAAATACTCATTCTAGTTTTCCAATAAGAGTAATCACTTCCATTAAAAAATGAAGGTCTAGAGATAGAAAACCCCTCAACATATGAAGTTGAATTAAAAGTTGCCATAGCTCAAAATCGGTTAAGATTTAAAAAAATTGAGCAACCTTGCTCTGATACCACTTGTTGACCCAGGTATGGCAACCTAAGAGGGGGGGTGAATTGGGTTTTTATTTATAAAAACGGATTTAGAAAACTTTTCTTGAAAAATCAAAATTATTTAAATCTTTCTTTAAGAACAAAGGTGAAGAAGATGAAAATAGAATGCAATCAAGAGAATGGCAATAAAGAACAATCACAAGTGCAAGTAAATATAAAGAGATAGGGATAGAGCGAGTGCAAACTCGATTTACGTGGTTCGGCAAACCTTGCCTACGTCCACGGGCTCCTAGCTCCACGAGCTAAGCTTTCCACTAAGTTGTAGAAATCTTTACAACTTGCTTGATGAACAAACTCACCAAGACTTTTTTCTTCAACTCTTGATAACACCACACCAAGAGTTCTTCTTGATGAACAACCTCACCAAGGTAACTTCCTTCAACTCTTGATATCACCACACCAAGAGTTCTTCTTGATGAACAACCTCACCAAGGCAACTTTCCTCAACTCTTGATAACACCATACCAAGAGTTCTTCTTGATGAACAACCTCACCAAGGCAACTTCCTTCAACTCTTCATTTTAATAAGCCTCTTCTTGATTTGACAATTATTTCAATGATATTACTCTTGCACATAAATAAACATGTTAGTAAATCACAATAAATCAATGTGTATTGTTATCATCAAAATTATCATGTAGCCTTAGGGCTAACAGATTTTTCCTTGTGGCTTTATTTCATTTCCTATAATCTATATAGATTCGCCACCCGATAACCGTGTGAGTTAAAATCGACTCATTATTTTTATTCTTCACAATAACCATCCCTTCCTTTTTAGGCATAACCTAAACTAAACTCACCCATAAGCTTCCGATATGAGGTAAATTACCCCCGCATCTAACCACTTTAAAACCTCAGCTCTAACTACCTCTTTCATCATTGGATTTAGTCTTCTTTGTGCATTAATTGAAGGTTTGCGATTCTCGTCCATGAGAATTCTATGCATGCACATTGAAGGACTAGTTCCTCTCAAATCAGAGATAGACCACCCTATAGCCATTTTGTGTTCCTTTAACACCTGTAATAGTTTTTCTTCCTTTACACTAGTCAAACTTGATGATATAATTATAGGAAGTGTGGATGACTCCCCAAAGTAAGCATATTTAAGATGACTAGATAGTTGTTTTAATTTAAGGACTGGTGGCTTTTCAATAGAGGGTAATGGTCTACCAGGGCCCTGTCCTAAAGGCTCATTATATTTCCTATTATTTGATCCAAAAGAATCCATCCAATTTAAGTATGCAACCATATTACAATAATCAAACTCTTCCAACAATTTAGAACATGTCAAGCTAGCTTCTAATGCATCCAAGGTAAATTTTTATCTTTTAATACCATAGAACTCACCTCATCAATGTGAAAGCAATTTTCAATGTCATCCGGATGTTTCATGGCATTAAAAACATTAAATATTACCTCTTTCTCTTATACTCATTAATTCACCTTTTTGGACATCAATCAATGCTCTACTGGTTGCTAAAAATGGTCTGCCCAGGATAATTGGTATCTCCTTGTCTGCCTCCATGTCAAGCGCAATGAAATCTGGTAGGAAGATGAATTTATCAACTTTGACTAGCACATCTTCAATCACTCCTCTTGGATGTTTGATAGATCGATCGACTAACTGCAAAGAAACCGCAGTGGGACTTGCTTCACCTAGTCCCAGCTTCCTAAAAACAAATAAATGCATTAGATTTATGCTTGCACCTAGATCACATAATGTGATAGTAAAGAATGAGTCACCAATTGAGCAAGGAATAGAAAAACTCCTTGGATCTTTAAGTTTTGGTGGCAATTTCTTTTGCAATATGGCACCGCACTCTTCGGTTAAAGCAACTGTCTCATAATCTTTTAACTTCTTTTTCTTGGATAATATATCTCTCATAAACTTAACGTAGCTTGGCATTTGTTCCAACACCTCCGCAAAAGGGATATTAATGTGTAGTTTCTTGAAGACCTCTAAGAATCTAGAGAATTGCTTGTCAAGCCTACACTTCTATAGTCTTTGAGGAAAAAAGATTTTTAGGACTGATTCTATAGTAGGTAATGGTGTATTTTGAACTTTTTCATCTCTAGCCTTCATTGTTGGAGTAGGAATAATCATTGGTTCTTCATCTTCTTTCTCTTTTCGCTTTTCAACCTTCATTGGTTCACCCAACTCTTTTCCACTCCTCAAGATAATGGCTTTGCAATGTTCCTTTGGATTCACTTCGATAGTGCTAGGTAAGTTAGCTTGTAGTCTCCCACCAACGATATTAGCCAACTGACTTACTTGAGTCTCCAAGCTTCTAATTTGGGCTGATTGATTTTAAAAGTTGTTGTTTGTTTCAGCCATGAATTGATCAGTTCTTCTTATGAAGCTTGTAGTTGTTGTTGTCAATTGGGTCAAGGCCTCTTCTAATGATGGTTTCTTTTCTTGTTAAGCTAGTTTAATGGCATTTTGGTTGTTCCAAGAGAAATTTGGGTGATTTCTCGAACCTAGGTTGTAGATGTTGTTATAAAGGTTATTCTTAGGACGGTTGTATTTATTAGCCCTAAGGCTACATGATAATTTTGATGATAACAATACATATTCATTGAGATTTACTAATGTGTTTACTTATGTACAAGAATAAGATCATTGAAATAATTATAAAATCAAGAAGACGCTTATTAAAATGAAGTGTTGAAGTTAAAAGAAGACTACATGTCAAAGGCACCAAAGTTTAAGAACAAGGTTTGACTTAAGGAATGTGACACATGAACAATGTTCAATCAATTAGTCATCTATATCTCTATAGATGTCCAAATGATGTGATTCTTAAGCCTTTGAAAAGCTTGCTCAATTTACAACATTTTATATGTTTTAAAGAAATTAAAATTTCAAGTGCAAAGTTGTCCAAATCATCATGCAAATTGAAAGACAAATGGAAGTAGCTCACATAAGCATAGAATACTATTTTGAACATATCTTGAGCTATAAATATCAAAATGACTTGATTCTTATGCATTAGAAAGAGGACCTAATGAATCAAATTTCATATGTTTTGAAGAAATTCAAATTTCAAATGCAAGGACAACATAATTGACATGCAATTTGGTGGTCTGATACAGAGAAGAAAAATCAACTCATATGAGCACCGAATGATGTTTTATCCATATCTTGAGATATAATTATCAAAATGCCTTGATTCTTATGGCATTAGAACTATGACTTAATGAGGCACATTTCATATATTTTGAAGAAATTCAAATTTCAAATGGAAGACTGACATAATTGACATGCAAGTCAGTAGACTTACACAAGAAAGAAAAATCAACTTACATAAGCACCAAATGGTATTTTGGCCATATCTTAAGATAGAGATGTCCAAATGACTTGATTCTTGATGCGTTGGAAAGCTTGTTTAATTTTCCAGATCTTTTATGTTTTGCAGATTTTCAAATTTTAAACGAACCACTGACAAAAATGGCAGAAAAATTTTGGTTTTTATTATGGGCAAAAAATTTAGAGTTGGTGTCTTCACTTGATTAAGTTCATCCCATTTGCCTATAAAAGGAGCCCTTCTCCCATGCATTCAACAAGACAAGAGAAATGAAGAGAATAATCTATCAAGCCACAAATAAGAGAAATATCAAGTTTAGAGAGCTTTTATATTCTTTATCTACTATTTGAAGAGAGTTATACTTTTGTTGAAAAGATTTTCTGTGTTCTTGTATTGTGGTGAGAGTGAGATCTTCTTGTAAAGGATAAAAGTTATACTTAAGAAAACTCTTAGTGTGGTGTTGTCAAGAGTTGAAGAAAGTTACCTTGGTGAGGTTGTTCATCAAGAAGAACTCTTAGTGTTATGTTATCAAGAGTTGAAGAAAGTTGCCTTGGTGAGGTTGTTCATCAAGAAGAACTCTTGGTATTGTGATATCAAGAGTTGAAGAAAGTTGCCTTGGTGAGGTTGTTCATCAAGAAGAACTCTTGGTGTTATGTTATCAAGAGTTGAAGAAAGTTGTCTTGGTGATGTTATTCATCAAGAAGAACTCTTGGTGTGGTGTTATTAAGGGTTGAAAGAAAAAGTCTTGGTGAGGTTGTTCATCAAGCCAGTTGTAAAGAATTCTACAACTTAGTGGAAAGCCTAGCTTGCGGAGCTAGGAGCCTGTGGACGTAGGCAAGGTTTGCTAAACCACGTAAATTGAGTTTGCACTCTCTTTATCCCTTTCCTCTTATATTTACTTGCACTTGGACTATTCATTATTATTACTCTTGATTGCATCTTTGATAACTTCTATTTTCATCTTCTTCACCTTTATTCTCAAAAGAAAGAGTGAACTAATTTTGATCTTTCAAGAAAAGTTTTACAAATCCATTTTTAAAAATAAAAACCCAATTCACCCCCCCTCTTAGGTTGCCATACCTGGGTCAACAGTATTCAACATAGTTAGCTTCCTCAGCCTGTCCTTGGAATGGATTCCCTTCTTTGCACTCTTCACTTGACCTTAACAATACTCATATACAGCTACTAGAACATGAATGGCATTGGTTGCTATAGTGTGATTTTGTAATTGCTTAGTTAGGGCAGCCATTTTTGCTTTCAAAGAGTTGATTTCATCAAGATTGCGAAGCCCAGCCATTTTTTAGTTGTAGTTCTCTGACCATTGCATTGCAAGTTATTCATGGCCATTTCCTTGATCTAATCATATGACTTGTCATGTGTTTTCTTCAATAAGGCTCCTCTAGAAGCTGCACCCATTAGAGTACGTGTTAATTACGCCAAACCCTTGTAGAATGTCTGGACTTGCATCCATTTGGGAAAGCTGTGATGAGGACATTTTCTAAGCAGTTCTTTAAATCTTTCCCATGCATCATATAGAGATTCTCCCTTATTTTGCATAAAGTTAGAGATCTCCGTTCTTAGCTTAATTGTCTTAGATGGTGGAAAAAATTTTGCGAGAAATTTCTGGGCTAACTCCTCCCAAGTAGTGATGGAATCTGTAGGCAAAGAATTTAGCTAGCCTTTTGCTTTATCTTTTAAGGAAAAAGGAAACAACCGCAATCTGATAGCATCATCTAAGACTCCATTGAACTTGCATGTTTCACAAATCTCAACAAAATTTACAAGATGAGCATTAGGATCTTCATTAGGCAGGCCACAATATACAGATGATTGAACCATTTGTAGAGTAGCTGGCTTAATCTCAAAGTTGTTCGCTTGAATGGCCGGCTTTCTTATCGCTTGATGAACTCCCGTTACCGTAGGGATCATGTAATCCATGAGCCTTGGATAAGCTAGAACTATTGCTCTCTCTCTCTTTCCTTCCGTATGGTCAGCCCTAGCGCTTGTGTGTTTAGATTTGTCACTCTTTTCCTTTCTATTCTTTTACAGGTTTCACTCTTTTCGTTTCTATTCTTTTCACAGGTTCTTTTTATCACAGAATCCAAAGGCAGTAGGTTCTTGTCTCCAAACTTTTGCATGCAACAGCCAATAATGAAACAAAACTTTGAGTAAAATAGAAAATAAAATTCAAACTAAAATCAAGTTATTTAGTTTAATATTAATAAAAATGATCCTCGGCAACGGCGCCAAAAACTTATTATGTAAAAATCCGCAAGTATACGAAATCGAACTAGTAATTTAAGATGAGTGAGCTATTATTCCCACAATGATTGATTATTAAATACTAAACTTAATCTAACTACGATTTTATTTGAATAGTCGATTTGAATTGTTGACCCAGGTATGGCAACCCAAGAGGGGGGGTGAATTGGGTTTTTATTTATCAAAACGGATTTATAAAACTTTTCTTTGAAGATCAAAATTATTTAACCCTTTCTTTGAGAATAAAGATGAATAAGATGAAAATAAAATGCAATCAAGTGAATGACAATAAAGAGCAATCACAAGAGCAAGTAAATGTAAAGAGGAAATAGATAGAGAGAGTGCAAACTCAATTTACGTGATTCGGCAAACCTTGCCTATGTCCACGGGCTCCTAGCTCCACAAGCTAGGCTTTCCATTAAGTTGTAGAATTCTTTACGACTTGCTTGATGAACAATCTCACCAAGACTTTTTCTTCCAACTCTTGATAACACCACACCAAGAGTTCTTTTTGACAAACAACCTCACCAAGGCCACTTCCTTCAACTCTTGATAACACCACACCAAGAGTTCTTCTTGATGAACAACCTCACCAAGGTAATTTCCTTCAACCCTTGATAACACCACACCAAGAATTCTTCTTGATGAACAACCTCACCAAGGCAACTTCCTTCAACTCTTAATAACACCACACCAAGAGTTCTTCTCGATGAACAACCTCACCAAGGAAACTTCCTTCAACTCTTGATAACACACAACAAGAGTTCTCTCAAAGATAACTATTATCCTTTTCAAGAATATCTCACTCTCACCACAATACAAGAACAAGGATAATTTTTACAACAAAAGTACAACTCTCTTCAAAGAGTAGATAAAGAATATAAAAGCTCTCTAAACTTGATATTTCTCTTATTTGTGGCTTGATGGATTCTTCTCTTCACTTCTCTTGAATGCATGGGAGAATGGCTCCTTTTATAGGCAAATGAGATGAACTTGAACAAGTGAAGACACCAACTCCAAATTTTCTGCCCTCCATAAAAACCGTGATATTGTCTACCATTTTTGTCAATGTTTCGTTTGAAATTTGAAAATCTAAAAAACATAAAAGATCTGCAAAATTGAATAAGGTTTCCAACGCATCAAGAACCAAGTCATTTGAATAACTTTAGCTCAAGATATGGTTAAAACACTATTCGGTGCTCATGTGACTTGATTTTTCTTCCTTGTGTCAATCCGCCGAATTGGGTGATAATTCTATCAGCCTTCCGTTTGAAATTCGAATTTCTTCAAAACATAAATGATCTACATATTTGAATTAGTTTTCTAAAACATTAAAAATCATATCTCTATCTCAAGATATAGACAAAACATCATTCGGTGCTCATATAAGTTAATTTTTCTTCTCTATGTCAGTCCATCGAATTACATGTCAATTATGTTGGTATTTCATTTGAAATTTGAATTTCTTCAAAACAAATGAAATGTGCCTCATTATGTCCTCTTTCCAATGCCGTAAGAATCAAGTCATTTTGAGTTTTCTAACTCAAGATATGTCTAAAAGAGTATTCAATGCTTATGTCAGCTATTTCCATTTGTCTTTCAAATTTCATGATGATTTGAACAACCTTTCACTTGAAATTTGAATTTATTTAAAACATATGAAATGTTGTAAATTGAGTAAGCTTTCCAAAGACTCAAGAATCACGTCATTTGGACATCTATAGAGAAATATATGATCAATTGATTGAACATTACTCATATGTCACATTCCTTGAATCAAACCTTGTTCTTAAACTTTGGTGCCTTTAACATGTAGTCTTCTCCTTAGTTTCAACACTTCATTTTAATAAGCCTCTTCTTAATTTTACAATTATTTCAATGATATTACTCTTGCATATAAATAAACATGTTAGTAAATCACAATGAATAAATGTGTATTGTTATCATCAAAATTATCATGTAGCCTTAGGGCTAACATGAATATCAAATTTAAAAAAATTGACTAATTAACTAAATAAATTTTGAATATCAAACAAAGAAATAATCTTTTAAAATAAATCTAAGAAAAATCAATGGTATTGAACTCTAGGGTATCAGGTTTCACTAAATTATCCACTCTATTATTTAATTAAATTCAATTGATGTTTTATTAATCTTGTTGCCAACTATTTTCTCTTAGGTATTTGTTATTCTTTTTCAAGCAATAACAATGTATAACTATAGTGAGAATCGCATTCCTACCTCGTCTAACAACCTATAATTATTCTTTAAGCATAGGAAATCAAATGAAGTTACACAAGTCAGAATTATACTTTTATCTCATGTGAGTTATGGTAAATCATTCAAGGACTAATATAAACTAACTTTTCAGTCTAATTTATGCCTCAATTCATGCAGTAGTTGGTCAGACCATCACAAGCATTAGACACATGAATAACTTACTCAACAAGAAATTGAATAAACATCAAAATATTTAATTGAAATAATAAAGTATCAAACTCGGCTACATCCTAACCTTAGATAAAGGGATTTAGTTCATAATATAAAGAGAAATAGCACAGTGAAATTGAATAGCATCCATAGAGATAACGGAGAAGAAAAACTTAGAAAACTTAAAGATTCTCCTTAAAATTATGCTTCGAAGGGTTGTAGATTATTTTCTTGCCCTCTGAACACCTTCAGATACGCCTCTGATCATCCCGTAAAACACTAAAATACGCCTATAGATATTCTATACAAGAAAGAAGTCAAACATGAACTGAAACAGGAATCCTAAAAATTGCCAGAATTAGACCTGCGAAGGGGCGCAACTACAGTGGCGCAGGAGCGCCAACTCTGTGGTTGTAAGACATTTTTTTCTGGTTCTCGTACTGCGGCGCTAGTTGTTTTGTGCAGGAGCGCCAAGTTACTGGTTGCAAAATATAAAATTCTCTTGCTATCACGTCGCTGCACCACAGTCTCGCGCAAGAGCCCATATCTCTGACTTGAAGCTTCGAATTTTTCTTTTTTGACTCTGTTTTCTTCTAAAATTGGTGTGCTTTATTGAGAATCTACTTCCTTTGAAAAGAATCTGCGTTTAACTAAAATAACATATTATTTTGTTTTTATTTCACTCAAAAACTAATCAAGAATTAAATTTTTTAGGATTCATAAATTAGTGAATAAAATTCACTTACAGGTTTTCAAAAGCCAGTTTGTCGTTACTCTTGGTTTGGTTTGGTTTTTGTTTTTTAAGTTTCGGAAAAAACAACTGATCTAACTATTGAAGATCGATCGAAATAAAATTTTGTAGTAATGATATAACTGTAAATCCGTCTAATAACATTACCAAATTACTATATATATTGAAATTCAAATTTAAGGATTTTTATTTAAAAGATAATAGTAAATCTCATAGAATTTTGATAAAATTTGTCAAAAATCTAATTGGGAGATATGAGGTTTCGAGAATTTAACGAGCATGCATAATCATTAATATATTGTAACAATACAATCGAGTTCTACTGTAATGATCAGTAATTGAACTTGCATTTTCATGATTCTACGAACACATTTTCCTTAAAGCTAGTTTTGAGAGTGAGTTACTATTATTACAGTCTTACAATATCAATGATAAAACAACTTCTTGTTTAACGTCAGGTAACGCTTATTGATTTACTTAGTGTTTTACTTTATGATTAAATCACTA
Organism: Boswellia sacra; assembly: GCA_013180625.2. Lineage (NCBI taxonomy): Eukaryota > Viridiplantae > Streptophyta > Magnoliopsida > Sapindales > Burseraceae > Boswellia > Boswellia sacra. The sequence goes on along the minus strand of SNVD02015496.1, from coordinate 102,137 downwards.
AATCACTGTAAATCACTGACTTGTTGATTACGTTTCACTTTCCGTGATATGAATTTATTTTTCCACTTTTTAATTGGTCAATCAGACGTGGAAATTAGCTTATAATTAGCACATAAATAAAGAATAAAGTCGCTTCGGAACACGTAGGCACTAATTGTTGTTGGATTTGACTAAGATGCTAAATTATTAATAGCTTAATTACTTGGTGGTACGGACTTTGTTTGTATCACTAACTTACTGCCAGCGTTCATACTTTAGCAACAAAAATGGAAGTGATTAGAACTAATTTAATAACTTAATCAATAGAAACTTTAATTGATTACAAAACATCTTATAGTCACTATCAGCACCAAGATTGGCATTTTTCATTTTCAAATAATTAGTAGGCTTTACTTCAGGGGAGTTATGAGACAACATGGTATATATTCTATTTGATTGGGATCTTAATTAAAAAAATTAACAACTTGACTACTGTTTGAACGATGATTAGTACTTGCATTGTATAAAGATGCAACGACAAATGCAAAAGATTTTATAAATCAGAAAAAAAAAAAGAATTGAGGAACTAATAGATGTGAATGGAGACAACCATGTGAAGTTAGGATTGAGCCTGAGACGTGCTCTACCTTCATCATTTCGACCACCTTGGTTTGAAATCTTCTTAGTTTTAATTCAAAATTTTGATAATTGTTTATTTATACCTGTATGATATGCATTTCGAAAACAAGATCTTGAAGGTAGAAAATGTTGTAATTGTGTCATATTTCACTCACATTATTTATTTAACTATTTAACCCGTTTATGCATAATTAATTATATTCTATATATAATTTATTTATATAAATTAAAATTATTAGTATAAAAAATAATTAAAATTATTTTAATTTACTATTATATGTGTTAATTTACTATATAATATAAAATTTTTAGATTTATAATAAAATGTTGAAAGTGGGTAAAAATTCATCTCATTAAAAGGGTTTGTAAGTTAAAGATTGATATCGATATATTTAACTATTTGTGTTATTAAATGAGTTGACATGTTAAAAACTTAAATTGTTTAGGATTGTAAAATGAATTGTTTCTTTCGCAACACGAGTTAAATGAGGGTAAAGAAGTAATTATATAGAGAAATCTATTTCAGTCAACAGAGTCCCTAATTGCTGTTTGAAAATGAGGGTTCTAATGTTACTAAATGTAAACTCGGGGGTTAAAGGTTTCTTTGATCAAATTAGGGGATTGTCATAATTCTCCATTCACGTAAAGTCAAAGTTGGGTTAACATGTAGGGGTGGAAAATTTCCCTGTGGGTATGGGGCTTGTAGGGTCCCGTTCCGAATAGGGAGAGGGTGGGGATAATTTTTTTGAACGAGGATAGGAATGTTAGTCTCCAACCCTAAATCCCTGTACCCAACTTGAAATATTTAAATTTTATTTTTTAAAATATATTTTATTACGAAGTTTAATGTGTTTATTAAGATAATATATAAAAGCTTTTATTTTTATCTTCAATGATCTAATCTAATATCTTAATTTTAAGTTGAACACTAATTAAAATCTAAAAAAAAAACACATCAAACATTTTCAATTAAATCTAATATATTGATTTGAAATCGAAGACCATATGTTTAAAGTTCTTTTTCTCTCTCTATTTTTTTAACCATTCAAATATTTTTCTTGATTTGTCAAAAAGACAAATCTTGGAGCTAGAAAAATAATTACTAGAGATTCTTGACCTATGGCATATATAAATATATATTATGATAAGTTAGTGACAAATTAATAACTTTTTAACTAATCTTACAATATAAAGAATATGATTAAATTAGTAAAAAATTCTCATAATTGAACTTTCTAATTAATTAACCTTAAAAGATAAAGAATATAATATAAAATCGCACAACTACTTGGCCTTTGGATTTCCTGCATTCAAGAATCTTTTTCCAAGCACCGCCTGGAAGAAGCATACTACTTTGAGAAGATGATGACTAAAATAATCGAGCCTTCGATTGCTTTCAAAATCGCACGTGCAATTCCTTTTCGATGCAATGTGGTATATAGATTTCTAACAAATTTGTTGTAGGTCTCGTCCGCGTCTATGAAACTAAGGAATACATCGTCTTTTGATTCGGGGATAACAGAATCAGTCGTAGAGGAAAACTGTGATGTGATGCTGTGATTGGTAAAATGAGAGATCATTAAGTAGCAGTGCACTGGATCAATGAAAGATTGGACTCTCTTGGAAATTTCCTGCCACTCACAAGGACTGGTTTGGCAACTTTTTGCTTCGTTTCGGACGCCTTTTTAAATTTTATATGATTTATATGGTCTTCCAAAGGCTAATCTCGAAGCTTCCTGGCCTTTTCCTCTTAAAAAATTAAAAATTAAAATGTTTGAAACGTCTTGGCTTTTTTCTGTTAAAAATTAAAAAAAGAAAGCAAAAGGTTGAAATTACCTCTGTTCATTTTAGTGGAATTCGAAGGTTACTGTTAGTTTCCTGGCTTTTTTCTGTTAAAATAAAAAAAAAAAGTTAAATTTGATCTTTTTCAACCCCCAACTTTTGATGAGAATGTTAACATCACATTGAATAGAAAAATAACATTGATCCCATAAAATTCTAATTGAAAAGGTAGGTATAGTTTCTCTTTTATTATCATTATATTATTTTTACACAAAGAGGTACTTTCTCTCTCTCTCTCTATATATATTATTTAAAATCATATTACATGAAAGAAAAAAGCTTAATTAGTTCTAGTTTTTAATTTTTTTTTCAACCTTTGTAGTTTATAATTATATCTGAAAATGTGTTAAGAGTCAAGAGTAAATTAGTGTTAGGAAGTTTTATTAGAATTCACATTACTATTAGTGGAAGGAGGTTTTATTTAATTAGTGTTTGTTTAAGAGTTTTAATTTTTTGTTGATTCTTAATTTATTTTTTCTAATGTTTGTAATTAGAACTGATTTTGGGATAGAATGGCGTAGGAATCAACTAGTGATCATTTTTTTAATATTTTAATATTTAAAATATCATTAAACTAATTTCTATGAGTTTTACATTAATATACAGGAATAAAATTGATTAAAAAACAGTCAAAAGTAATCAACAAATAGACAAATAAATTTTGGGGTTTTAAGCTAGGTTTGATTGGATAATATCAAAAACTTCTATCGAGTTTCTGCCCGTTCAGGCTAAATACGAGTTTGCTAGCTACCGAGGACACCCCTAACATTTGTTTCTTTACATCCATTGACACTTGACAGATTCCGTTATAACATAGAAGGATGAAACAGACATTTTGATCAATATAAAAATTGATATTCAACTTCAAATCCTAATGGAAATTAATTAAAAGTCGATTAAAAAATAACAAAATAATGGCCCAAGTTGGATTATCAATTGTTTCAGCTTTAACTATTAGAGAGTATTCTAACTAATAGGCTGCAGCCAACGTCAGTCCTACCATCTGAGCCTATTAATGATTTCAACTCAAACAGTAGAATTCTATACCTTTCTGCCCTTTCCTCTCACGGACCTTGTACTTGCATTAAGCTATGTGATGAGAAACGGGTTTCTCGTATTAAAAGAAACCCATATTAAAAGAATAGAAGGGGGATATAAATATATAAAAAAAAAAGAGAATCAAATTAAAAAATTTGGAGAGAATTAGGTTGAAATTTAGAGAGAATAATAATCTTTTTTATTAAAAGATCAAAAATACATATTCAATAACCTTTGAAATAAACAAACTAATGATATATATTTATAATACCAACAAACATAACTTAATTAAGAAATAGAATTTAATCATAATTAAACTAGAAAATATCAAAAATAAATTTTAAAAAAATAATAAACTATTAATTAGGAAAATAACTCAAATTAAGATTATTTTCTAAGAATAATTGGCCCTTCTATTGTAACCTTTTTACAGAAGCAAAGAATTTGCTACGTATGTCGGAAACTTTTAATTTGGAAGTCCTTGTACGTTTACGAAAACTCCGAGGGAGGTCATTATAAATTAATTACCCTTCCAATAATGTTACAACAAAGTCATTGCATATTTAATGGCTTGATGCTGGAAACTCGTAGCATAACTTTACAATTTAGATAAAGAGCAAAGAAAAAACTATAACAAAAAATCTATTTTCAAGCTTATCAAAATTATAAATTGCTACTTTTCTTTATATAGTGATGTTTGTATAGCCAGTAAATATTGGTTCTTTGCACGATCTTGAATTTGCTATGATCTATCTGTTGTAGATGTGGAGTCCCCATTTTAGATAATCCTCATTGGGAGTCCCACGTTAATTGGTTAAGGGAAGGTCATGGGGCTTATATATGTGAGGAGTTCCTCCACCTAATAGACTAGTCTTTTGGGCTGGATACTTGCTCCATATATGGTGGCCCATTTGTTGAAAAATTATTGTTGTGCGTAGCGGAAGCGATCCGTAACAAGTGGTATCAGAGCCAACCCAAGACAGCAATGTGTGGACTCATTTGGTTCAGACAAGGAGCAGGGGTCTTGTCTTTGTGGAGGATTATCATTGGTGGTTCAGACAAGGATGGCGCCGCCCTCCGCTAGGGCCTTATCTAAGGAGAGGGATTGTTGTAGATGTGAAGTCCCCATTTGGATAATCCTCATTGGGAGTCCCACATTGATTGATTAAGGGAAGGTCATAGGGCTTATATATGGGAGGAGTTCCTCCACCTAATAGACTAGTCTTTTGGGCTGGATACTTACTCCATATATGGTGGCCCATTTGTTGAAAAATTATTGTTGTGCGTGACGGAAGCGATCTGTAACACTATCCAGGAAATTGCTTTCGCACATAAATCAAGTTGATGCATGACCAAACCTTGAAACAAAGGGTAGGCCTCGTTACATGCTATGTAGACTTGGTGATAAGTTTCAATAATGTCTTTGAAGGGTAATGGAGAAGCCTCTTCTTCTTCTTCACGTCCATGGTGAAGATATGATATTTTTGTTAGTTGGAAGAAGAAGACCCCACAAGAACTTCACAGATCATCTATATATGCAGAGCTTTGGGCCAAAAAGGGATAAAAAATTAGAGATAGGCAAACCTATTTCACCGCAGCTAATGAAGCAATTGAGGAATCAAGATTTTTTATAGTTGCCTTCTCAAAACACCATGCTACGTCGTCATGATGGTGATTATCCACTTAGCTATGTATGATTCCATGGGCAACCTGCTGTGACTGTTCCACTGACTGCTCTTCTTTGATAAACTATTAGTACGCATTTTCTAAGTGATATTTCAGTTGTTAGCGGCATTTATCATCTCATTTGTTGCTACAGTTGCTTTTATTAAATCTCAGGGCACTTTACCAATTACTATTAGTACTCACAACTGGTATTTTCTTCAATCCCTTGGTAATTTTCAAATTTTAACATGTTTCAGTCTTTATTTTAACATGATGAACCAATTAAACGATTTTAGATGCTTCCCACTTGATTACTCGCATGTTGATTCCACTCTTTACTGTTAAACTTTTTGATTTACTAAGCAAGTTCCAAAATTTAATATGATGCAAGAAGTGTTAGAATTGTGGCTCTTTAGACATTGTGTGTGTGTGTGTGCAAGGATTCCACATGGAGTGGGAGTCTTTGTGTTGGAGAGACTTGGGCTTATAAATAAAAGCCAAGTCTTCTCACTTAGGTGTCCCATTGGAAATTCTCTTCCACCCCCTCTATTTGTAAGGTCTCACATATAAGACCTCATAGTTTAAGGGCCTTTCATTAAGGAACTTAAAGCTTGTAATATTTGTTTTTCCCTTTTTGTTTTTAGGTATTTGTAGTATTGCCCAATTATTTGGATAATTACAGTTTGACCCAACTATTCGTGTAATTGCAGTTTGGCCCAATAGTTGTGGAATTTGTATTGTGACCCAAAAGTTTGTAATTCTCTTTGAAGATAGTGGAAAGTTTCTTCAGCAGCGCTCGAGGACGTAGGTATTTATACCGAACCTCGTCAAATCTTGGTGTTCTTTCTATTTCTGCATTGTTGATTGATTGTTTGCCTCTTTAGTTGTTATTATATTCAATTATCTAGCATAGTTTGTGGTTATGCATTTGGTTGTTCTGTGGGTTATCGCTTCCGCCGTGCATAACAATTGGTATCAGAGCCAAAGGTTTTGGGTAGTTAGTGGCTATTTCATTGAAGCACTTGCTAATATTTTGGGCTGTTGATTTTGGATTGCTAGTTGTTGAATATAATAATTTGTTTGGAGCTTGGTTATTGGTGATTTATGTATCGAGCTTATTTGTGAGAGGTAGTAATGGCATCATCATCAACTGTACCGGAGAAGACAGTGACTGTGACAAATGCAAAAATAGATGTTGAAAAATTTGATGGCCGAAATAATTTCGGCTTATAGCAGAGTGAGGTGTTGGACGAGTTGTATTAGCAGGATTTGGATATTGTTCTAGAAGAAACAAAACCAGAAGATATTAGTGCAAGAGATTGGGACAGGCTGAATATAAAAGCTTGTGGGTTGATTCGCTCTTGCTTATATAGAGAACAAAAGTATCCGTTCACTAAGGAGACATCTGCAAATAAATGGTGGAAGGTGCTAGAAAACAAATATATGAAGAAAAGCAATGAGAATCGGCTGTACCTATTGAAGAGATTATTCCGTCTCCAGTTGAAACCAGGTACGAGCATTAGTTCTCATATTGATGAGTTTAATAAGTTAATTGCTAATTTGTTAAATTTAGATGAAACCTTCAAAGATGAAATTAAGGCTATGCTATTGATTGGCTCACCTCCGGATGAATTAGATCATTTGTGCATTACTCTTATCCATGGGAAAGATAAACTATCTTTTGAAGAAGTCTGTTCTGCTTTGTTAAATTATGAAATTCGTAAGAAAGATCAAAGGGAACATAGGGATGAGTCAGTAGATGCATTGATAGTGAGAGGGCGTAGTCAAAGTAGGAAACCAGGAAAAAGGAGAAAATCTTAGTCGAGGGGTAGATTAGGAAAAGATGAGTGTGCCTTTTGTCGTGAGAAAGGGCATTGGAAGAAAGATTGTCCTAAATTGAAAAAGAAAGATAAGGGCAAGGCTATTTCTGATGCATGTGTTGTTGAGCGTGAAGATGATAGTGATTCAGATATATGTCTAGTTGGTCATCCATCCACTTCTGTTTCTGATGAATGGATTATGGATTCGGGTTGTACTTATCATATGTGTCCACATCGAGATTGGTTCTTTTAGTTTGAGGAGCTTGATTGTGGAGTTGTGTATATGGGTAATGATGATATTTGTCATACTGCTGGGATAGGTTCAATCCGATTGAGGAATCATGATAGACTGACTAGAGTTCTGACAGATGTTCGGTATGTACCGAAGTTGAAGAAGAATCTCATCTCTTTGGGAGCCTTAGAATCTAAAGGCTGTGGTATATCTATTCGAGATGGTATTCTGAGGGTCACTTCAGGCGCTCTTGTGGTATTGAAAGGCACTAGAAGGAACAACTTATATTACTATAATGGTAATACGGTTATTGGATCAACTGCTATGGTTTCTGATAATGATGCAGATTCAGAGATCACGAGACTATGGCATATGCGTTTGGGACATGCAGGTGAGAAAACCTTATTCAGTTTGGTGAAGCGAGGCTTATTGAAAGGTGCAAAGACCTGCAAGCTGGATTTCTGTGAGCATTGTGTTTTGGGAAAGCAGAAGAGAGTGAAATTTGGCACCGCTATTCATAATACCAAGGGTGTTCTTGATTATGTTCACTCAGATGTGTGGGGACCTACTAAAACCGCATCTATGGGAGGTAGGCACTACTTTGTTACTTTTGTTGATGACTTTTCCAGAAGAACTTGGGTGTACTGTTTGAAATCAAAAGATGATGTACTTGGTGCTTTCCTTAAGTGGAAAAAGATGATTGAGACACAAACTGGTAAGAAGATCAAACACCTTAGAACAGATAATGGTGGTGAGTATTGCAGTGACCAGTTTTTGAAATTGTGTCAAAATGAAGGTATTTTACGTCATTTTACTGTTAGAGGTACACCGCAGCAGAATGGGGTGGCAGAACGCATGAACCAGACATTACTGGAGAAAGTTCGGTGTATGTTGTCCAATGCTGGGTTGGGCAAAGAATTTTGGGTTGAGGCTGTGACTTATGCGTGTCATCTCATTAATCGTCTACCTTCAACTGCTATTGGTGATAGAACTCTATTGGAGGTATGGTCTGGACAACCTATTTCTGATTATGATTCTTTACATGTTTTTGGTTCTCCTGCATATTATCATGTGAAAGAATCTAAGCTGGATCCTAGAGCCAAGAAAACGATTTTTTTGGGATTTGCTTCAGGTGTAAAAGCATATCGTCTATGGTGTCCTAGTTCGAGGAAGATTGTATCCAGCAGAGATGTGACATTTGATAAGTCTTCAATGTTGAAGAAATCAGAAAACCAGACAAAGGTGAATGCTACTCTACAGCAGGTGGAGCATACTCAGCAGCAGGTGGAGTATGAAACGACCACATTGAACCCAGTTAGATCTATTGAGACAGATGATGGTACTCCTATGACAGAGGAGGATTTGGGAGATGGAGAGGGTTCTACTCAGGGACCTCAACAGCAACAAGAATCTATTGCAGTTAATAGGCCAAGACGTGAGATTCGTAAACCTGCTCGATTTGCTGATATGGTGGCCTATGCACTTCCAATTGTAGATGCTGATGTTCCTTCCACTTATAAAGAGGCAGTCAGATGTTCTGAAGTTGATGAGTGGAAGACAGCTATGAGAGAAGAGATGCAGTCTCTTCAGAAGAATGAAACTTGGGAGCTAGCTCAACTACCGAAGGGTAAAAAGGCAATTGGGTGCAAATGGGTATATGCAAAGAAAGATGGATTTCCTGACAAGAATGACATCCGCTACAAGGCAAGGTTGGTGGCTAAAGGCTACGCTCAGAGGGAAGGAATTGACTACAATGAGGTATTTTCTCCAGTTGTGAAACATTCTTCCATTAGAATTTTGTTGGCCTTGGTAGCTCAGATGAATATGGAACTAGTTCAATTGGATGTAAAAACTGCATTTTTACATGGTGACTTGGAAGAGGAAATCTATATGACTCAGCCAGAGGGATTCAAAGTTGCTGGTAAGGAAAATTTGGTTTGCAAATTGAAAAGATTGCTTTATGGTTTGAAGCAATCTCCCAGACAATGGTATAAACGATTTGATCGATTTATGATGGGTCAGAGGTACACAAGAAGCAAATTTAATAATTGTGTATATTTTCGGAGGCTACATGATGGTTCTTTCATTTATCTACTCTTATATGTTGATGATATGATGATAGCTTCGACGAATGTCGAAGAAATTGCAAAGTTGAAGACTCAGTTGAATCGAGAGTTTGAGATGAAAGATTTGGGTGAAGCTAAGAAGATTCTAGACATGGAGATTAGCAGAGATAGAGGGAGAAGCAAGATTTGTTTGACTCAGAAGCAGTATCTGAAGAAGGTATTACAGCGGTTTGGCATTTTAGAGAAGTCAAAACCTGTAAGTACCCCACTTGCTCCTCATATGAAACTTAGTGCATCTTTATCTCCTAGTACAGATGAGGAACGAGAGTATATGTCTCGAGTTCCATATGCTAATGCAGTTGGTAGCCTGATGTATGCTATGGTGTGTACAAGACCCGACATTTCACATGCAGTTGGAGTTGTGAGCAGGTATATGCATGATCCTGGTAAAGGACATTGGCAAGCAGTGAAACGAATTCTACGGTATATGTTGAGAACCGTAGATGCTGGCTTAGTCTTTGAGAGGGATGATACATGTGGTCAGTATGCTATTGATTATGTTGATTCTGATTATGCTGGTGATTTGGATAAACGTCGGTCAACAACCGGTTATGTGTTTACTCTTGCAAGAGCACTAGTGAGTTGGAAGTCTACTTTACAGTCTACAGTGGCTTTGTCTACTGCAGAGGCAGAGTATATGGCAATGACAGAGGCTGTGAAGGAAGCTATTTGGTTACAGGGATTGCTGAATGAATTGGGAATTAGGCAGAAGAAGATCAGTCTTTATTCTGACAGTCAGAGTACTATCCATTTAGCGAAGAATCCAATGTTCCATGGTCGTACGAAGCAAATTGATGTTCGGTATCACTTTGTGCGGGAGATTATTGATGAAGGTAGAATCTTACTTCAGAAGATTGAGACTGCCGAGAATCCCGTAGATATGTTAACTAAGATTGTGACAACGATCAAGTTCAGTCATTGTTTGGACTTGATCAACATTATACGAGTTTGACTGCGCCATTGGGCGCATTTGGAGGCGTTGCAGTTGTGATAGAGAATGTGGGAAAAGAAGAGTTTTGTGGTGGAATGGCTAAAACGCCAAGGTGGAGAATTGTTAGAATTGTGGCTTTTTAGCCATTGTGTGTGTGTGCGCAAGGATCCCACATGGAGTGGGAGCCTTTGTGTTGGAGAGACTTCGGCTTATAAATAAAAGCCAAGTCTTCTCACTTAGGTGTCCCATTGGAAATTCTCTTCCACCCCCTCTATTTGTAAGGTCTCACATATAAGATCTCATAGTTTAAGGGCCTTTCATTAAGGACCTTAAAGTTTATAATATTTGTTTTTTCCCTTTTATTTTTGGGTATTTGTAGTATTGCCCAATTATTTGGGTAATTACATTTGACCCAACTATTCGGGTAATTGCAGTTTGGCCCAATAGTTGTGAAATTTGTATTGTGACCAAAAGTTTGTAATTCTCTTTGAAGATAGTAGAAAGTTTCTTCAGCGGCGCCCGAGGACGTAGGTATTTGTACCGAACCTCGTTAAATCTTGGTGTTCTTTCTATTTCTGCATTGTTGGTTGATTGGTTGCCTCTATAATTGTTATTATATTCAATTATCTAGCATAGTTTGTGGTTATGCATTTGGTCGTTCTGTGGGTTATCGCTTCCGCTGTGCATAACAAGAAGGACTTTCACATTTGCTGCTGTTGTATAATTGCTCAACTAAGAAAGTGATAACACTATCAGCGATTCCAACTAACACATTGTGACGAGGTTTGGACCAGCCTTCTGAGCCTGTTAATGGCTTCAACTTAATAATTGGATTTCTATTTTTTTTCCTCTTCTTCCACCTTCTGCTTGCGCCAAGCAATCTATTCTCTAGTTTGAAATTTTTTTCCGAGAATTCTTCTGTAACATTCTAATGGTTATTCAATGCTCAGTCATCCTGTTAGTAGAATAGATTAGATAGATTGAACAAGGAAAAAGAAGATGAAAGGTGATGCTTTTTGGGCAGTTTAGGTGTAGGTTCCATGATCAAGATTATGAGTTTCAAGGACATTTCTAATCAATGTTGGTTCTCTTGGCTTTGTAGATGAGTTTTCTAGCTAGAAGGAAAATGCGTGCGTTTTTGTGTGTCCATGAGAGTGATTCATACAATTCATATTGATTGTTATGTTACGATTCACGTCGATCCATTGTGTATGTAGGGAAACATTACCCTTGTTTCCTTAGAGATTAGTAGATTCATTTGTAAATAGTTTAAATATGTATCACGCACTTGTGACTTCAGTTATGTCTATACTATTCATTAATCTTATTATCTAAATTAGTTGTTGGCCCTTGAAATTGCATCAAAGTCCAACTTTTTCCTCCTGTGTAAGTTGAACAAGGAAACCCCCAGACGCCTCCGCAGGCTAGCCCTCCATAATTTCCCAGTTTGTCAAGGCTTCTACAGTTCAATACTGAGATCTAATAATTTGTTGAAGCCCAGTTTGCAATGTAATATAACTTTTGTTATTGGTAATTAGATTATGAACGTGCTCATGCTAGATTATTAGGAAAGGTAACGATTTCTTATTTTAACATGAATGCTATAGAAGTCGGTACTTTGAAATTAGTGGAAATTCTTGTTCGCTTTCTTTCATTCCTGTTTGTTTCTTAGGCAGTTAATTACATTATTCTCGCATTATTGTTTCATAAACTAATTGGTTGGTACAATATAAATTATATTGAATCGGGATGAAATCTAATACTTAGGTAATATAATACAGAGTAAGATGATTGAGAAAATGAATTTGCTATCATTCGAATAAGTTCTTCAACAAGTAAGGTTCCCAATAGTAGGACACTTCTCATTATATTTAGGAAGGATCAACTAGTAGAACATGATACTTGTCTAAAAGAATCTGGGATATCATTTTCTGCTGGGATCTGATGTTCATGTTCATGTTCACAACCATAAGTAATCTGATGTCCATGTTCCCCGCCAACACCCTTCATTTCCTTAGGCTTCTTCATTTTGGTTCCATAACCTTTCTCAATGGTTCTATGCAGTACGACATTCCAATTTTTAGACACAGCAAGCATTTTCGCATTTCTAAGGATGGTAAAATCTGTAGACAAAAATCTAGTTACAAACAGTGCAAGAGTTTCCCTGTAAAACTCTAAGGACATGTTTGATGTGCTGTATAACATTGTATAGGATAGCATAAATTTATTTAGATTGGATTGGATTGAATAGTATAGGATAAGATTAGATAAAATATAATACTATACTATGTTTGATAGAACATTATTGTATTAGATAAAACCCAAAAAAAATTATAATATGAAACATTTAATTTAAATATAAAATAAATTTAAATAATAATTAAAATTATTTCTAAAATAAAAATTTAATTATTAAATTTTTTATTTATTTAAATATTTAATAAATTATTTATTAATTATATAAATATATAAATATTTAATTTATATGATTTTTTTGTATTTATTAGTGAAGATTGAGACAAAAATAAGCTTATACGGTGTTATACCATGGGTAGGCTTGGTATAAAAATATTCAACTTTTATGTAAACAGTACCGCCACAGTATCCGATACAGTATTGCTACAGTACCCACGTTATACTATACAGTTCTGCATCAAACGCTGTATAATTTTTTAATACTATATAATGTAGCGCTATACAGTGCATCAAACACGCCCAATATTACAGATAGCTGCAATATTAGGAAAAACGTCATGATATGAAGTATACTTTAAAACTTTCATTAACCTGATGATCTTGGCATTAAAACAGTTGTAGCCCTCAAGTTCTTCAATAATTCCTTAATCTCTTTTTGCATATCTCCCGCATTAGACTGTGTATCAATTGCATCCATTGCTTAGTATAACTGAACAATATAACTTAAATGCTATTGCCCTAGCATACCAGCATAAGCTAAAAGTTCAGCCACACCACATTGATTGTAAAACTTTTTCTTTGCTTTAACATCAAATTATTCTAATTAAAGAAAATAAAAACCAGCTGACCTCAAGAAAACTAATTTATCTTGCTTGGATAACTTGAATTCCATCTCACAACTTGGATTTATTTCAGGTGCAGACCTCTGAAAAAACAGATGAACATAAAATGCATTAGACTTACATTGCATCACAGAGACATCTTAGGGAGAGTTTCATCTGCAGTGCCAAATTTAAAAGTCCTTACTTGAAATTAAAGTGTTACACAAACAAGCCTCTTTTGTTGTCCATATAGCTGCGGGAATTTAAGGTAAGCTTTTCACCTCGTAGAAGTGCAGGGTACAAGATGCATGTAAAAGTAGCTGAAAGGACCTTAACATCCATAATTTGATCAAACTTGCACATCTAGAGAATAGCATTAACCACAAGATTAAAAGTTTAAACAATAACTGACTGCAATATAAACTAGCTAGTTTCAAATCATGTTTTTGATACACTTTCTAGAAACCCATAATCATAACATTGCACAATCAATTCTTAATAGTTTTATTAAATTTCATTGAGTTCCTTATAGTTATTAATATACCTGATAAGTTCCACAAGGATGTGCACAAATTCTCTATTGACATCATCGGCGGTTTCAGTGTCCCATAAGAGATACTTCTCTCCATCAATAAATTTAGTTTTAAAGTTATCCAGCATGCAAAATTCAAATGTTATCGAACGCATATGAGTTTTTCTATACATCTGAGTTCAAGCATAATCACTAATGCATCTCAATCTCAATTCGTACCTTGTCTAAATTCAGAACCTACAACTCTGGAAAATGAAACAGTTATGAGCTTGGCAACAGCCTCGGAACGACATAGAGTTATCTTCTAGATGAGACAAGTACTGGTTTGATGCAGATGTTTCCATCATGCTTGTAAGAGCATTTGACCACATATACTGCACACTTATGTGACTATACAAGAACATCAATCTTTAGACCATCAAATTGAAAGAAACCAAATAGAAAAAACATAAAAGATCACTTTACTAGTGACCATGCTTTGCTTGCTTCTGCTCTTAGTTGTAACATTCGACTCTGGCCATCCAAAAGAAAAATAAGACCAATACGTTGAGTGGTTTGTGAATTACGAAATAGCCATCATCAATACAATCACTCAGCAATTTCATTAACATCAGAGAGAGTGTAATGAATAATGTCAGAAACTGCAAACAGTTAAAAAAAATATTTCTTCTCATAACTGAAAACCAGCAAGATCTCTAATAACATAAGAACTCCCTTCCATCTGCTTGTTGTCCTCAAAATAGACCTGCTAAATTTACGTCATTAGGAAACAGGAATAGAGTGATATGATATCAAAAGACACATAAAATTTAACAAAGAAGTTATCCAGGCACCGGAGAGTTAACAATACAAGACAGAATCACATTAACAAACTCAAATGTCAATATATCTCTACCCTTGAGAAAGAAGTGGATGTTCAGATTACTTACAAGATCCGACGGATAAAACTGAAGTTCCAAAATTCTGACACTAGATGTATCTAGAATAATGAATGTGAAGAAGAGGAAATTTTTTAGTGTAAATAAATTCAATTGTCAATCAATTAATTGAAGAACGGAAAAACAGCTCAATATTGTAAATACAGGACACAGTTTTGCATTTGTAATCCACAACAAAATAAATAAAATTGACAGTTCCTAGGAACATCAGGACTGTCTTCACACTTTGGCTCTTCTTACTTTGGCATCTTTTTTCCGTTGATTCTGCACAATTTCAGAACAAAACTGGTAAAAAGCATAAATAATAGGCCAAACTGATATTTGAATAGGTTTACTAGTATGTGTATAACTGATTGCTGTAGCAATACACTGACAGAGAGCACAAAGCAGTCCAACATTGTCCTCTAATGTTCCAAAATAAGGTTGGTGGGTGCGTCCATGATAAAACCAAAACCTGTGTTTCCACCAGTAAACCTCTGCCTTTCGTGCTTTCCAAACCAGCTCAACAATGGAGAAAACCATGACTGTACATGGAATGAACAGAGCATATAGTGCATATTGAGGATTATTTGGAGATGAAAGTTGGTCAAATGCAGCTGATGGGACCTCTAGGTCAAGGTTGATGGTTCTAAACATCAACACCAAAGAAACCTATACAGAAGTGACAAGCCTCATTACACAATACACATGACAGATAGATAATTTAGCTCCAAAACATAATATTGTTCAAACTTTTTAATTCTACTTTCGAACCTTTAGGCTCCCGCCACATGTCCTATGATCAACAATGCTAATATAATTCAGGATATTTATACTGAGTAGTTTCCCATCCTAGTTATATATAGAAGAATTTATTTATAGCAAGTGAAATGAAATTTGTATGGTTCAGTTCTTATTATATATTTGGAAAATTAAGAAATAAAAGTCAAAGTTAATTAATGATGCTCTTACCTTAGTATTTTGTAGTATACGACCGACATAATCCTTGTTCTGCAGCCTACTATGTTTTTCCCGTTTGTTCCATTCTTTGCCAACAATTTCCCTACCCATTTCTTGCAATAATTCATGCATTTCCCGCTTGTTGTTTGAAACTTTTGTCAGTGCTTTATTGATAAGGACCTCAAAACAATATTCCATAGGTTTGTAAGAAGCCTTCAACTTTTTTTTTAGCGTCATCTTCGTTCCTCCAATTCAAGTAACAAGCAATGTCAAGAAACATGCTCCTATGTTGTTTAATTCATCGTAACTGATTTTTAATAAAAGAAAAACATCTCTAGGAATCTTTCTGAAAGAATTCAAGACACTTTTCCACATGTCTGGGCTCTTTCCATAAAGGGAACAACGTAGCACTTTAAGGGCTACCAGATTCCCATTGGCAAATGCTATTACCTTGTTTGAGAGTTGTTGAAGTTGTTCAGGGACATCGTTTTGTTTAAAGGCATACTTACAGAAAAGCAAACGAGCGTCGTTGTACTTTAATTCTTCAACCTGTTATAGTCTATTAAATTCTAAATGAAAAACATTCTGAATAGGAAAGCAATTTACCAATAGATAAAGGGCTGTAGAACATTTTTTGCACTGGGATCATCACTCCAGTTATTCCCACCAATCTCTTCTTACCCAGATTTCTTTAAATGCAGGGAGTAGAAGAGAAAGAGGCTGCCTCTTAGGTTTTGGGCAGTCAAATATGTAAACTTGTTGGAGAAATTCACAAACCATTGCTCAATTACCACTGCAAATACTCTTCAATTTCAGAAGCCAATTCAAACACATCTTTTTCAAATTAGGAAAAGTAAATTTGATGGTATCAGTATCACTCCTTCCTTCTTTCCTATTATTATTATTATTATTGTTTTCTTTTAATTCATCAACATCTAATGCTATTATCTCCTATATTTCACTACAATTAAGAACTTCAATCTCTTCCATGTTTTGGAAGGCCTGCAGCAACTTAGGCGGGAAAAACTTCTTCAAATTGTGACACTAGTATAGCAAGAGAGATTTAAGATCTAAACAGTACTTGCTCCTCTGTCCTCCTTCCTTAAACTTATTATATGTGTGCAACACAACTATTAATAAATAATGTGAACAAGAAACCATTCGAAATGGGAAAAAGAATAACCAATTTATCAACACTAAACTTCTTCCGAAACACAAACAGATTCTTCTCTTTCACATATGTTATAGTCCCACAAATCCACGAGTTTTTTTAACATTAATATATTCTACATCTTGCAAAACATAATAACATGGCGACAAGAGAAGCTGATAACGTTGAAGTGTTGGACTTTGACTCTATAAGTATTTCACATATTGGTTAAACTTCAAAACTTCTAATTTACTCGATTTCATTACCTCTTCTATTATTGTTCGTGAGGTTTCTGATCCAAACTTTGTACTCAATTTTTTAAGACCAAATAAATTAAATAATATTCCGCTTGGAATCCTACACAACTCTTTCAGTAAAGATCAAGGTATCTAAGTTTTTCCAACATATTTTTGTTCTTCAAAGCTCCAACTTCCAACGAAATGAAAGCTTTGCTAACAATGGAACATGCTGTAATTGCAAAAAATAGTTACGTAGCTATGTCGTGACACACCTTAACTTGGAGATGAAACTTGGCAGGTCCTCAATTTTGGTGTAAGAAAGATCTAGAATTCTCCTAAAGCATCTACAAGACCCCTACAGAGTAGAAGTACCTAGGTTATTTAATTTTATTTAAAAAAAAAAAACACAAAGGAAACTGAAGCCCTTGTTTGAAAATATTAGGGGCTAAGATAAAATTTATAACATTAAATATTATATCAAATATCCATATGATCCTTTTGTTTCAATGGAAGATAAATTTGTAATGTTGATATTACTTTCTAACCTTGCATCAGCAGCCTCATCCTCTAGGATTTTTTTGTACTTAACTCAAATTTACTTCAGGAATCTGGATTCCACTGTTAGCAAAGTCACTTGTCCAACAGATGTGCCTACTGTCAAACGTTGGGATTTTCTAATCTATTGTACAAGGAGACAGCTTGGTTGCAGAAACCATACGTCATTTTTAGCAATTGCTAGAGATATATGACCACAAGGATGCACAAATAAATTCTGTTCTATGAGGTACTCGCTTCATATATAATAGATTCTTATACAACCAAGGCTTGCCTTCTTTAAGTTAGAGACTTGGTTGCTAAAAATTCCAATGAAGATGAATTCTTTGCCAACATAGGCGTTACATCATCTCATCAAAATTAAACAAAGAAAATTGATTAGTAACAAATCGCATAGTAAAAGGAACGAGTAAAACCAGTCGAAAATCTAAAGAAGCAATTTATCAAACAAATGTTGTGCACATAGAAGACATGAAACAAGGTATAACATAGTGTTAATCTCAAACTCAAACTCTAGTCAAATACCCTAAGCACAATCCCTTTTTCTTTCTCCATAAAATATACGTTAACAGGAAGGCAATAAGCATTATAAAAATTGCAATAATTTAATGGAAAGAACGGCCATCTTTATACAAAATATATAAAGCTACACACAAAGAAAGCCCATTTCCTTGAGTTTCAAAATGTAATAAATATAGTGCAGTACATGAGATCAAAATTATACATAACTACTTAGATAAAGTTACTAAATTACTCTCATATATAAATTTATATATATGATTAGAAACAAAAACAAATTTCATTGTATTGGAATCTTTTTCCTAGTATAGCAAAATATTAATGTGCAGAGCAGATTGCTCAGATCAATGCATCCAAAATTTCGAATGTAATATGTGCTTCAGCTTTTCAAACGACTTCCATTATTTGTTTCACCTTGTAAATTTATGATTAGTGTGAACTCCTCCTTAATGATGTTATAGCAGAGATTCTTGTCATGTTCAAGTACTCATCCACCAAACATAAGCCCTTGGCGATTAATTGGAACATCAGTCTTCTTAAAAAAAATTTCACTTCAAAAGTTAGTATCCAACCGTGTTCACCTTGACATTTATAGTTTCACAAGTCAGAGTCATCAGCAATATCTTTTTTTGATAGACACACTAACAATTTATACTCGAAAAAGGAAATGGGAGGAGTCAATTTTAGAGTAAAAGAGCGAGCATTGAAATGATATTTGATGAGTTCATAGCTATATATATATATATATATATATATATATATAAAATGAAAGAGAGTGTGAAAACTTACTCAAAGTGGTCTCGTGGTGGTAGGAAACATTCATAAGTGTGCTAGTTCTTCTTCACATGCAATAATACTTTATGATTGTAAAGCTTATTACAGTTTTGTTGATAATGGACATGTGATTATTAGATTTCACTCGAGATATTAATTTTCTTTCTGAACAAGAGGTTACAAAAACAGAGAATAGAACTACTTCCATCTTCCCTAAACACAAAGGTAACACTGAATTATGGTGAATAAAAAAAAAACTGAAATCTTGAAACGCCTTTGGGATTGATGCCCATAGAGAAGCAAGGAAAATGAAATTCAGCTCTATGTTCTGGTGCTTTTCAATAGCAAGCAATGGCAGCCTTGTAGCGATATTGATGAGCAACAAACAAATATATGAAATTCAATGCCCCAAACCTAGCTATAATAAAGTAAACATTATCCAACGTCTTATATTTTGGATTTAGGGATAGCCAATCAGGGTCATGTCTTTTGGTGTAATGATTGATTATGCGAAGCAAAATTCTGCTAAAGAAACTTGTTACACTTATGCTGAAAGAGATTAGAGAATTTCCAATACTTCTCATGTGATTACGGAATCGCATATTATAGAATTCAGTAAAGGCACGAAGGATGCATGCCTCGAGGAGCTCTTATAGAATAAGTTGAGAAATGACCCATACAATTGAGACGGGTACAACCCCACTACAATTAGGATGTAAAATGACTGAATCCCTTTTTTTATCTTTTAAACAAATGCAGCCACTAATATTGAAGTGAATGAGTAAAAGTTATCCCATTTCAATTATTTGGAGAAACATAATCCCACCTTTTTTTTTAGTGATCTTTTTTAGTTTTGAGATGAAATGATCGTAGATTGGAAGAACAACTAACATGACAATCAAATTCACAATAGTCAGTGAAACTATTAGGATCTCAAAGTTAGTTCCATTTAGGTGATGATCCATTGTATAGGGTTGTAGCGTAACTAAATACATGGTTTTAATAGAAAAAAGTCAATAATAGTGGCTAACCATATTGGAAGAATATGAAGCAGGCATTTAACCTCTTCAACTTGTTAGATGCTACATAGTTTCCATATATCATTCAGCCCTATTTGATTCTTCTCTATTAAGGCTATTTTGTTTAAGAACCTAAACAAATAGAACATATGTAATATTAGTGCTTATAATTGAGTAATTAATAAAATATAAATAAATCATAATCATATATAAATATGCATTAAAATATATTTGTAAATAGACATATTTAAAAATCAGTAAAAAATTCTTAATTCGATATAACATAATAAGTTAAAAGAATGGAACATGAAGCGAAGGGTTAAGAGAGAGTTTTGAAACTGCATTTTTCTTCAATGAATGATCATATGAAATTTCATCTATAACATGATCAACTGAAAGCTAAAGCCCTCGCTTCTTACAAGCTATAATAAACACTTAAACAATGCTAGAAAACAACTTGGTCCCTACATTAACATGTACCTGAACTCTTCTCCCCATGAAAAGAAGGATCGTTGAAAGGAACATGTATATGACAAACACTGCAAAGATCCATGCCTAATGAATGATTGCAAAATAAATCACGACTATTACACTAATGACGAAAACAATATTGAAAACAGTATAGTACTAGTACTTAAAGAAACGATTGATAGCTTTCCTTCCTTTTTCAATGGTTAAATGAAATTGATCCACCGTAAAAGGAATACTGTATGTCTTGATTACACCACTATCTACAGAAAACCAAAATATTGCCATAATAAGAACATCGCCTAGTCATTACAAATAACCTTTTAAAAGAAAACCTCAAACAGAGTATCAAAATCCAAGATCAAAATCCTTAGCTAATGCATGGCTATCACAAGCCCAAACAGAGTATCAAAATCCAATTTCAAAATCCTTGGCCAAGGAATGGCTGCCATAAGCCATCAAATAAGAACATTGCCTAGTCACTACAAATAACCTCATAGAAGAAAACCCCAAATAGAGCATCAAAATCCAATCTCAAAATTCCTGGCTAATGCATGGCTACCACAAACCGAAGCAGAGTATCAAAATCCATTTTCGAAATCCTTGGCCAAGGAATGGCAGCCATAAGCTATCAAATGGCACTTCTTATTATAACAATGTTCTGGTATCTGTAAACAGTGATACAATGAGGACATGCGGTGTTCCTTTTACAGTGGATCAATTCGATTCAACTACTAAAAAATGAAGAAAATCTATCAATCATTTTTTACAGTATTGGTACTATACTGTTTTCAACATTGTTTTCGTCATCAATACAATAGTCATGATTTATTCTTCAATCATTCGTTGGGCATAGACATTTGCAGTATTTGCCATAAGCATGTTTCTTCCAACGATCCTTCTTTTTATGAAGAGTAGAGTTTACGTACATGTTAAAGCAGAGACCAAATTATTTCTAACATTGCTCAAGTGTTTCTTATAGCTTATAAGAAGTAGGGGCTTCAACTTCCAATTAATCATGTTAAAGATAAGATTCTCTATAATCCTCCGTTGAAGAAAAATATAATTTCAAAACTCTCTCGAACCATCGCCTTAGGTTCCATTCTTTTAACTTATTATGTTATATCAAATTAAGATTTTTTAACTAATTTTTAAATATGTCTATTTACAAATACATTTTAATACATATTTATATATGATTATGATTTGTTTATATTTCATCAATTACTTAATCATAAATGCTAACATTATATATATTTTATTTGTTAGGGTTCTTAAATAAAACAACTTTAATAGGGAAGAATCAAATAAAGTCGAATGATCCATGAAAACTAAGTAGTATCCAATAAATTAAAGAAGTTAAACGCCTACTTCATATTCTTTCAATATGATTATACACCATTATTGACTTCTTTTCTGTGAAAACCATGCATTTAATTATGCTACAAGCCTACACGATGGATCATCATCTAAATGAAACCAACTTTGAGATCCCAATAGTTTTGTTAACTATTGTGAATTCGATTGTCATGTTAGTTATTCCTCCAATCTAAGATCGTGTCATCCCAAAACTCGAAAAGATCACTAAACAAGAAGATGAGGTTACGATTCTTTAAAGAATTGAAATGAGATACTTTTGCTCAATTACTTTAATGTTAGTGGTTGCATTTATTCAAAAGCAAAGAAGAGGACTTCAACCATTTTACATTCAAACCGTAGTGGGGTTGCACCCATCTCAGTTATGTAGCCCCTTCCCCAACTTTTCTAGAAGAGTTCTTTGAGGTATGCATCCTTCTTACCTTGACTGAATTCTATAATGTGCAATTTCCTGATCACATAAGAAGTATTGGTAATTCTCTAGTCTCTTTCAGCAATGTGACAAGTTTCTTGAACATAATTTTATTGCGCATAATCAATCACTACTCCAGAAGACATGAGCCTGGCTAATTTCCCCTAAATCCAAAGTATGAAAAGTTAGACAATATTTACTTTGCTATAGCTGGGTTTAGGATGTTGAATTTCATATATTTTTTGTTTGTTGCTCATCGATATTGCTACAAGGCTACCATTGATGTTGAAAAGCAATAGGACATGGAACTGAATTGAATCCATATCCTTTATGGGTGGCAATTCATGTTCGCGGGTCATGTTCGTGTTGTGTCGAGCTGTGACACGATAAAGATTGACCTAACACGAACACGACACGTTTATTATTGATGTCACTATGACACGACACGAAAACGACACGATTATTAAATGGTTAACATGATACGACATGCTAAGATGAATAATAAACGGGTCGTGATCATGGTAGACACGAACACGACCAGTCTAACACGATTAAGACACATTTACATTATTGACATGACTTGATTGACACGATTATGACACGTTATAGAATTAGGTTTCCAACTTTTGTTAAAAGACAAAAATATCTTAAGTTTTAAAATTTATTAGGTTTTTAAAATTCTATTTTTATTTTAAAATTTGGATACATATAGGGACTAAAATATCTAAAAAGTTCAATATTTTTAAATTTAATATGTAATCATATCAATATTCGTGTTAATCTTGTTATCGTGTCAATCGTGTATAATATGTATTCGTATTACTCGTGTCATAATCGTGTTCGTGTCAATATTCGTGTTAATTAGGGGTGTTCAAATTAACCCCGCCCGACCCGACCCGACCCGATCGGGTTATTTGGGTTGGGCCGGATTTCAAACGGGTCTTATTGGTAAATAAACCGACTTCGGGTTATAAGGGTTGGGTTTTTGGGTAATCGGATTATAATCGGGTTTGGCATTTGTTATGAAATAAGACTAAACCCGATCAACCCGACCCAATATAATGGGTTAAATGTCAGGTCAGTATTTTAAAAAACCCGATATCGGGTCAAAATAACCCAACCCGATCGGGTTTCGGGTCGAGTCTGGCTTGGAGAAACCCGACCTGACCCGTGAACACCCCTAGTGTTAATCGTGTTATCGTGTACAATATTTATTCGTGTTACTCGTGTCATAATCGTGTTTGTGTCATAATCGTGTTGTGTTCAATAATCGTGTTCTGTGTTGAAGACTCTCAACCTGAACACAACACGATTATTAAACGACTTGACATCTTCGATACGAACACGAATATGCCAAAACCCAAACCCGCTTAAATTCGTGTCCTGTTAAGCCGTGTTCGAGTGTCATGTCAAAAATTGTCACCCCTAATTTCCTTGCTTCACTAGAACATATTAAACTACTGCTTCACTTGGTCTAGTTTATAAGTGCAGCTACAGCTCTCCACTTGGTCTAGAGAACTCGCAACTCCTTCACCGCTCTCATAGCTTCTACACTTAGCTACTGTACACAAGCTTTCTCTACACTTTTATGTTTCTTCTGCTCTTACAGCCTCTAGACAACCCACTTACCACTTCCCTTATACTCATCCAGCCTCCTCAGCATTTCCCACTCATCTCACTTTCTCTCATGTCCACTTCTTTTGGAGAGAACAACCAAAGGTTGTTATTGCCCCAACATAAAGAGAAACCAAGGCTTAAGCTATGTGTACTTTAATTCAGCCACTAGTCTTATTAAATGCTAAGACTAGCTCCAACAAATACACAAGTTGAGACTCATGCCTATAGTTTATAATTAAGAATAT
Source organism: Boswellia sacra (assembly GCA_013180625.2). Lineage (NCBI taxonomy): Eukaryota > Viridiplantae > Streptophyta > Magnoliopsida > Sapindales > Burseraceae > Boswellia > Boswellia sacra. The sequence continues at coordinate 78,064 of SNVD02015496.1, read as the reverse complement.
CTCAAACCACAAATTATAATTCCTAAAAGTATTGGCAACTTAGAGATCAAAATCGTCAAAAAGATATATATATATATATATAAAATATTAGCTTTTTGAGATATTAACCCAAGGCATAAAATCATAGATACGCATCTGTATTATGTTATTCCCATAGTCTACACATTTCATTATAATCTAAAATTGAGAGTCAGAAGCTTTGGTTTGCAATCTGAAAATAGTTTTTAAATCAAAGATGCAATTTGGAGATTCCCCATGAATTTGGATACAATCTCACAAAAATAAAACTACAACAACAAAAAAAATAAAATGAAATGAAAACAATATTCTTTCGTCCTCATTGCAAACTAGTTTTGAGCATCTTTTTTCAGGTGTACTGGTTTAAGATCAATTCAGGTTTGCAGCTGCATCTGCTTTTGGATCCCATAAAATTAGCAATCAATTTCCTCAAATCAGGATATAACATATTTCTTCAAAAATTCACCAGAAATCCATTTCAACAAAAAATCAAGTTAAACTAAAGGCAAAACAAAGCTCAACATGTCTATTTTCTTGAACAAAAGTGATATTGCCTAATTACTAGTCAATAAATACCAATACAAACACAATAAGGGCTGACTCCAAAATCAATATTCACATGAAACTCAAGTTCGTCAATCCCCAACCACACCAACACGCAACCCCGCAATCAAATTTTGATCTAAGTATCATGAATTATTAACGAAATTTTTACAAAATACAAGCTAAAACATTATCAAACCAGATTAATCAAATAAACAAACAAAAGATGCATAAAAGAGAGCGAGGTTAAAAAACTCCTTACCTCTCATCCAAAGCTAGTAAAAAATCTTCCACTTTTTCTCTTCTTTTCTCTTCTCTTCTCTTCTCTCCCTTTTTCTTTCTCTTCCCGTGGCTTTCCTTAGTTTCTAGAATTTGAGGTATAAAGTGTTGTTAAACACTCAACTCTTTATATAATACAGGCATTTAGGCCTAGTTTCCTCTGGGGTAAGCAACTCTAATCCCATTCTTAGTCAACTAATTGGGCCAAATGAAGCATAAAAGGGCTAAGCACCTTAATCCATGGCATTTAATAAGTATAATTAACGTTATCAAATCAATGTTGATAGTCATATCATTTGAAATTAAAAAATAAAATGAGAGTTAGATATATATATATATATATATATATATATATATATATATATATTAATACATCAAAAATCACAACGTGGATCACACCTAGGGCTAAAAGTACTTGGGATAATACCAAAAAGTGAATGTTTATGGGCTTCACATTGAAAAGTTTTGTGTCTAAACCCCACCTCTTATTGAAAGATTCTAAATAATTAATGAATCAAAATTGATGTGCATGAAGCACAACAAGAAGTGGTCTTGTTGGAATTTTTCCAAAAAGGAAGAGTCGAATAATTCAAACTATGTAGCTTGGGATACTTATTAAAGGGGTGTTTATACGAGTTTACCTAAGTGTGATGAAATCAAGAGATTAGAAAGAAAAGAAAAATGTTTGTAGTATAAAATAATTACGTACATATATATTTGAAAGCTAATTTGTTTTGAAGCATATCAATTTCTAATTCTTTTTTAATTTAATCGTGTTTGAATTGCGAAGAATGCCATTCACTGAATTCCAAATAAGTGTGTAGCTTGATCAGATAGATGTTGTTGTTGTGCTTTAAAACTTGAGTTTGATGAAGTAAGAGTTTAGAGAGAAAGGAAAACGTCTTAAAGAAAAGAGTTTTTCACTAAAATAATTGCATTTAAAAGTTTATTTTTAAGTCTATGAATTTTAATTCTATTGTTAAGTCGAACAGGGATGAAGCAAGAAGAATACCATTCAATTGACATCTATTTTAGTTAATAGTGGTGTCAAATTCATTAGACAATATTATTAGACTTGTTAAATACCTGTATAACTTGTTAGAGTTAAAAACATACGTGGGATAATGCCAAAAAGTGAGCAATTGTGGGATTCGCATTGAAAAGTTTATGTAACTAACACCCACCTACTATTGAAAGGGTCACAAATAATTATAGAATTATAATTGACGTGTGCATCAATCACACCATTAAGTGTTTATATTGGAATTGTACTAAAAAGAGAAGGTGAAATTTGAAATATGCAGCTTAAGATATCTAATAAAAGGTTATCTAAAGTTGTAAGCTTACCTCATGACTCTGAGGAGGAAGTCAAGTGACAACATAAAAGTGCTTTTAGTAAAAAGCAATTGAATTTAAAAGCTTGTTTTGAAGCTTATCAATTTTCAATTCTTTTGTAAAGTCAAGCGTTATAGAATAAAGAAAAATATCTTCATTAAGAGCTTTTTTAATAGTTATGTCAAATTTCTTAAACAAAATTGCCTAACTTGTTAAATACGTTAAACAAATAATACTAAACATGAGTTTAACATCCTCTCATGTGTTAGCCAACATTGTCTAAATTTTAATATCAAAGTACAAAATCTTAATTAGAAGTGATAATTCTTTAATAAATCCAGTCTCTCTTAATTATTTTGCTAAAAAGATCCCCATGCAATTCTTTTCTTTTAGAAATTTCCTTTAAATTGATATTTTTATGTTTACTTATTATTTCTCTGAGCAATTAATTTTCCTCTTTTTTGTCTACTTAGCCTATACTTCAACAATCAATTTCCTCAAATAATGGAGTTAGGACATAACATATTTCTTCAAAAATTCACCAAAAATCCATTTCAACACAAAATCAATTTAAACTAATGGCAAAACAAAGCTCAACATGTCTATTTTCTTGAACAAAGAGATATTGCCTAACTACTAGTCAATAAATACCAATACAAACACAATAAGGGTTGACTCAAAAATCAATATTCACATGAAACTCAAGTTCGTTATTCCCCAACCACACCAACACGCAACCCCGCAATCAAATTTTGATCTAAGTATCATGAATTATGAACTAAATTTTTACAAAATACAAGCTAAAATATTATCAAACCAGATTAATGAAGTAAACAAACAAAAGCTGCATAAAAGACAGTGAGGTTAAAAAACTCCTTACCTCTCATTCAAAGCTAGTTAAAAATCACCTACTTTTTCTGCTCTTTTCTCTTCTCTTCTTTTCTCTCCCCTTTCTTTCTCTTCCTGTGGCTTTCCTTAGTTTCTAGAATTTGAGGTATAAAGTGTTAAACACACAACTCTTTATATAATACAAGCATTTAAATGCTTAAATGTTATATATTTTTATATATAATAATACTATATTATATGAAAATGAAAATAATATATATATATATATTTTTTTTATGTAATTGTAGGATGTAGATGGGTTCAAGATGAGGAGTAGTAAACCTATTTCCATCCCGTCATAACGTGAGGATTAAATTTTTTACCCTACCTACTCTTTTTATCATTCCTAGAGAAATAACTAAATTGATGGATTGAAATAAAATGTAATAAGTTGTGACCCATCAATGATATATATCAAAGGAGATTTTTTGATCTATTTTATAAGGAAAATGAAAATTAATATTATGAAATACCAGCCAATCCTTAAAGCTTATTTTCAACTCTTAAAAAAAATTCTGACTGAGGTAATTAATTTTAAAAGAAAAAAGGAAAAAGGGAAAAATATTAACAAATTTTAACTCGTTACTAGACACGCTAAAGAAACAATATTTATGTATTTGCTAAAAAAAATATTGTGTGTAATGTACTAAATATTAACTTCAGAACTTATCCTGAAAAATGTGTAAAGTGATGTAAAATTACTGAATATATTACTTACCATATTATGGCATGATTTATACAATAAACAACACTGCACATAATACATAATTTTAGATGGGTTTCGGGATATATATCCTTAATTGTTGTCGGTTTCAGTTAATAATAAATGTTTTGCTCGTAATAACTCAAGTTTAACCACTGATTACGTTTAGTATGATTAAGAGATGCCTATATATACAATTTTATGAAATCTCAAGGACATACCATCCAACTCCTTAACAGTTGAATACACCGATCACCCCAACAAACTGCATTTCAACACCAACTAAGATACTTTAACATCTGGATCATATCTGAAGTTTTCACATAATAATTAAAATATGGATTATTGACTATGTACCTTGTTCAGATTCCAAATTTTGAGCAAGGTCTTCCCATCAAAGAGAGGAATCTCATAAACGCAATGCTGCCATCTAAGGATGGTTCATCTGGTAAAACAAGCTTCCTTAGAAGATCAAAACTATAGCGTCCAATTTTGTCACTAACATACACTGGTCCGCCGCAAAAGGCTCTTGAGCCAGCATGAAACTCAGCACAGAGATGGCCTGATTGGAACATGTCCTGATCAGGTTGGATAAATTTGCCCTGCCACGAGCTGTTGTAACTGCAGTAGATCAAGTGAACACCTTGTAACCAACAAACTTCCATTGGATCCCCATTTGGGTCTTCAAACCAGAAGTCATCACCTGCATATAGATTAACCAACCGAAATCAACCCTTCACAAAAGTCAAAAGCTTTTCGAATTTTGGAATTTGCAAATGATTAGAAGATTACCATTGAGATCTGTTTTGTCGCCAGCAGAAAAAATCATTGCACTGCCCCAAGCTTGGGATGAGCCCACTTCCACCAAAATTCTTAAGAGACTTGCTCCAGCCATCATTGTTTGCCTTGCCAAGCGGAACACGACCACCGTGACCCTCAGATAACATACTCCAAGGTCTGTAAATATCAAACCACCTAAATGACTGTGGGCGGATTTTTATAATGGTCACACAGTTCTTTGTTTGAGGGCTAGGACAGGCAGGTGGTCATTTAATGAGGCACTTAATGCCCTTCATCTAATATTATATAACAGTCTTAAATATTCTTATATATAAATTATTTTTTTAATTAAAAATTCTGAGTATATTGCTTGCATAATTTTATTATTCCTTCCCAAAACTAAAAATTATATTGCATATTGATTCGATGACTGAAACGAGAAGTGGCAGATTGAGAGAGAGAAGTTTCAGGCACATGAAATGGGAAATGATGTCTTCGAAATATCACCGAATATGAGTTCTCTTGCGTCCTTTGGATGAGTTCTCTTGGCTACTGCTATAAAGGGAGGACAACAATGGTTAACAACAAACTTCTTCGCTGACGTTAACCATGTGCATTACTTCTATTTATATATGATATATGCTTTTTCGAATTCATACTCAGACTTTTCTTTTCCATTTTCTTAGAAGTTTGATTTGACATTCACTTATTATAATATTTGACAGATTTGTCATAGCATACACCGACAAAAAATATTTAAATCAACTATTTAAACTTATTTTTATAAAAATTTAACCAATTTCTCATATTCTACTTTAGTAAGAAAATAATTAATGCCAAGTAATTATATAAAATTATCATTATACTTCATAACATTTATTGTTTATTGGTTACTATGCAATAAATTCATTTTTATTATATAAAAGGTGAAAGCCGCAAGAAAATTATTATATACAAATATTAATAATATCCTGTAATTATTATTAATGCAACAAGTAATTTATCTGACGTTTCTTAAGCTATTTGGATTTCATGTATTCAAAAGAGAACGAAAAAATTATGTTATTTTAATTTGAGATCTTTTAATGAAGCTAACTCAATTGATTAGCCAATCAGTTCGTAAAATTATGTTTTAAGAGTTCTCATCAACAATTAATCCCAACATCTCACACTTGGACAATAAATGATTATCTAACATCTCACAAATCACAATTACTTCTCTTTTTTATTACTTTTCTTGGTCTCCAAATTCCCGAAAGCGAAGAGAGAGCAACCACGTGCTCACACAGGAGATGTCTTGTCACATGCCAATATTTGGAAAATCTGGAGGACCACATATGAATGGCAACTGCTTCAGTCCAGCTGAAGTATAGATACAGCAAGAAGGCAATACCATTACTATTGCTGGACATGAACTATTAGGAGCTTGTTTAAACTCTATTGTTGATATATTTCTATCCCTTAATTTTTTGGGATTAACTATTAAAGAGCAAGTTTGACTAAAACCTTAAATTATTATTATTATTAATTAAAACATCATTAGCCTCATTGATTAAAAACGACCAAAACTAGCCTGCGCGTGACCTAATGGTAGTAAGTGATATTAGCTCATTTAAACAAATAATTAGATAACAATTACATAAAAATGAAAACAAAGAATCATTACTGGATGAAAAATGGGAAGAGTGCGTAACTGGAGGTATGGCAACGAAGAGTGACGCTGTCAGGGTCAGGTGGGTCCATAAACAACTTCCAAAACAATGCCGATTTGCAGATGGGCGGGCCCTTTCCTGGCCCAGCCTAGTTACAAGATCCACCAACATGCACGCAGTAAACTTTTCTGACTGGGGGCTTGTTTTTAAGTGTATCTGTACCTTTCTCCGACTGTCGAAATTTCATACACAATTAACTCCTAGTAGTTGCATGCATGACATACTAATTACCACTTTATGATAAATATGAACGGAGGTCACTTACCTACTCATTTTCTATGCTGTCTTAATACATAAATTTGATGAGATTAATGATTATAAATTAATTTCAAAAAATCTCTTCCTTACATATATAAACCCAATAATTTTCTTGACCTGAAATTATGTATGTAGTTGAAATTTACCAACTGAAGCTCTTTCTTAAGATTAATAAATGTAATTTTTTGCTTTCGGAAACTTTTGGACAACTCACCTAAATTTGTGATTCTAATAACTCTGCCCTATCGAACCGATTCACATGCATGCAAAAGTCATATTCATAAGAAGTTTGACACATCTTATCAAGCCATTTTCATTTTTAGCTGAAACATCAAATCAAAAGCACCATTTGCCAGCATTAATGTTCACTATCATAGGATTCTGAAATTTGCAGTAGATCACTTTGGAAAGTTTTCAAAAGACTACAATTGCAAGTAACCTGCTTTTAGGTGGGTGCATTTTTGTTAAGGTTTTGTTAGGCTGGTAATGGGTTTACGATGGGTTTATGATGGGGTTATGTGCATTAAGGATTAAAATTAATTATGGGAGCTCTAGGGCTTATGAAATATGAAGAGAGAAAAAGTAATTCATATTATTCTTAAAATTATTATTAACGTACAACAAAAGGGTACATATATATTTCTCCTAAATATTTTCAGCTTATAGAAATTAATTAATGGAAGGTTGTTATGCTTCATTGCTTGAATGCCTTTCACATTGACATTATTATTTATATTTAGTTTTAATTTATTACTAAATATTAACAAAGACTAAGTAATATATAGTTAGAAATTAATTTGAGATGATATTTGTAATTTTGTGTACCTATGTAATTTTTGGATTAATTGTATTCATCAATGTTAGAAAATGAGATATATTATTTAAGAGATTTGTGTTTTTCTAATTTATTTTCTCAAGTTATATTGATATAGATATTGATCAACAATTTAGTATGTGTGATAAAAACAAATTTTAAAATTAGACAATCCGTTCCTCACCAATTTATTTAGTATTAATAAGTGTGGTCTTCAATAATTTACACTATTCTCCAGCTTCAATTTTGTTAAATTCTTCTTTAGAAATATTAAAAAGAAAATAATTAAAAATTATATTTTTGATATTCTGAATGGCCCTTGAAATTGGTTAGAAAAATCACTTTCCACTCTGCTTTTTTTCTAAAGTTGACAACAATTACTTTAACTTCACCAATAATTCGTCCCATTTAAGAGACTAGGACTTGCATAACAAAATTAGAGAACATCAATTGTACTTCATTTTTCTATACATGCCAAAAAGGAAAACTAAAAAAGAAAAAGTGAGCCATATTAAAAATTTTCTAAATCTAATACAATGTTGATGGCATGATTGCTAGCTAAAGTTCGAGAGAGGATAATCAAAATTTGAGAAAGGGCCGGTGATACATTGAAAAAATAAAATGAATCATTTACATTTTTGTGGTTTCCCAACAAGGTCACTAGCCAATAAAGAATTTGACCATTCAAACCAGAATAAAACCCAATAAAGTAACTTTTATGCGCACTCCTCATTTGTCATATAATTTTTTTTTTTTTTTTTTTACTCTTCTTACCTTTGAAATTAAGTTTGGTATATCTTTCATTTTTCTTATTAAAATATACAAATTTAAAAGCAAGATAATTTTTACAAGGCATAAATAATTTAAATTATAAAATTATAAAATTTTGTTTTATTATGAGAAAAATCACACTATATATCGGGGTTTTTAATTATTTGTAAACAAAAGAAATGGCGTAGAAAATATAGAGTAAGAGTGGCCAAATAACTGACCGGCTAATAATGAAACAATTTTTGTGACCAATGCAAAAGACTGAAGTGAGGCAAAAGGAAGAGAAATGAACATGCAATCTTGCACTCCCATATTCATTCCAAAGGATTGTTTCACTATAATAATAGCTATGCATATATGTCATCTTTTATAGTAAAGAAAATACTTTTCCCAAGGATTCCGAAGAAATTGAAAAGGGAAGCCGCGTAGGAATATAAAAGTCCAGTAAATTACTTGAACAACACTTTAATTTAATGAATTCAATAAATATCATTCCAACCCAGCAACAGTCTAATACATAGTAATTTTTTAATTAATAAATTTTGGCTAATTCTAAACGGAGATTTTAAAGGCTAATTCTATCCTTGTTGTAAAACTTGTAATGATAACATGGTGTCAGCCTGGTGCCTACTTGCCTCGTTGTCCACTGCCATGGGATTTTGTTCTGGTGTGACTTTTCGTTTTTGCTTGCGGTTTATGCATTTCCAACCAATTTACCATTTCTTTCTCTTTCCCTTTCTTGGTAAAAGCTCCTACTAAATCATTACCCAACCAAATTGGCTCAAAATTATTTTCTTATATTATTCTATTCAAGTACCACTAATTTTACAACATATTCTTATACCCTCTTTTGATCTTCGATAGAAAGTAAATTTTAAGTTCTTTTAATATCTTTAACAATCATCCCCTACATATATTTGACTATTTGATAAATTGATACAACCGAATTTCTTCATAAAGTTTTCCACGCCTTTCTATTTTTCATAATTTTTTCTCCTGATTGAATCGTAGATAAAAAGTTTAGTAAATTGTTTGGACAAAACTTTAAGTTAAAGGGTTCAATAGATATCTCACTCATCCACGTAGTCAAATTAATACATTTGGGCGTGTATTGGTCATATCTTTTATGAAATTAAAATGTTAACAGCTAAAAAAAATTCTTGGATTGTCACAGTTATTATTTCAAACGCCAAGGTGAATCTTAGGATTACAAGTTGTGCAGATAATGCTATCGTTTTGGTATTTTTCAACTCAACAGTATTAGCTCTGTAAGGTTTGATGAGTTGATTGGTGAGGAAGATTAATTGATTTTGAGCTGAGCATCACTGGAGTCCCGGATAATTTATACATTTATTTTTTTTCTATGGAGGGCAAGAAGGTAGCTTTTGATAGGGCTCAGTTTTCACCAAGGAACTTCTGCCACGTGCTGGTAGTGATATGCTTGTAGTTGCAAGCAAGGCAGAGGCCTTTACGCAATAAAAGGTGAAGTCTTCAGAGCACCCTTTATCTTCCCGTTTGTTTCTTCCAATTGCAGTTCTTTTTGATAGCTAACAGTACTAAGTATTACCTTGATGAATTTAATGCAATGAAGTAATTGGAACCTCGCAACGTAGCATCAGCTGACCCACCATAATAAATTTATTCACTAATAATAACAAATAGGCGGTCAACTTTCTACTATACCTGATAGCAGTTTTTCTCCAAGATATGATATTTTTGATAATAGAATCCTGAATTACTTCCATTTGCGCTCTATAAATGTGCTTTCTGACATGGTAGTAAATAAGCACTAATTGATCTTCCCATTTATTGCCTGTTGGCTAGATTTGAAGTCATAAGTGTAATGCTCTTTGCAGCAAGAGTTCTCAATAAAGGTAGCTAAAAAGAGTTGTCACCCACGCCACGCTGTAGAAGGCAATGCCTTGTTGTCCATCAATTGATACCAACATTGACTTCAATTGGAAAATAGTTTGATCATTTGGTGGAGAACATTGCATAAATCAGTAAGTGACATGGACTCTATATATATAAATATAATATTAAAGCTATAATATGATCCAGTTGATAAACTTGGCAAGAAAAGACTATTCTTTATAAAAATAAAAATATGAAAGAATTATTACCACATACTCTCGATAAATATATTTTTCTTTCTCAGGCATTGATGGAAGCCTTCCTTGGGCTATCAAGCAGGCAACTATACATGCTTTTCATAGGCTCTTCAAGGCTTCCTTCCTTCAGCTTTCCTATCCTCTCAAGTTTTCTTCTTCTTCATTAATAACTTTTTTGCCTCTAGCAGCTTATATTTCTTAATTAAAAATTTGGAGAGCACAGGTAGTTCCTGTTGTAATGAATATTAAAATTTCAACCTAAAACTTTGTCAGGAGGAGGCTTTATTATATAGCAAAGCCTCCCAACTTATACTTTGTTTCCCACCGACATGTGATTGTGTGAAAGGCAAAAATGCTTTCACACTTCACATTCTCTCACTTGAAGGTATTTTTTCTTCCGGTATTGTCTCTATACATGCTGTTCATGTCTTTATCAGGCCACAAGATGTTCTACACCAGATGAACTTGTCAGCATTGTTTAATTTGGTCAATAAATCTGCTATGTCATCTTTTATAGTAAAGAAAATACTATTCCCAAGGATTCCGAAGAAATTAAAAAAGGAAGCCGTGTAGGAAGATATTGTTGACCCAGGTATGGCAACCCAAGAGGGGGGGTGAATTGGGTTTTTATTTATCAATACGGAATTAGAAAACTTTTCTTGAAAGATCAAAATTATTTAACCCTTTCTTTGAGAATAAAGGTGAAGAAGATGAAAATAGAATGCAATCAATAGAATAGCAATAAAGAACAATCACAAGTGCAAGTAAATGTAAAGAGAATAGGGATAGAGAGAGTGCAAACTCAATTTACGTGGTTCGGCAAACCTTGCCTACGTCCACGGGCTCCTAGCTCCACGAGCTAAGCTTTCCACTAAGTTGTAGAAATCTTTACAACTTGCTTGATGAACAACCTCACCAAGACTTTTTTCTTCAACTCTTGATAACACCACACCAAGAGTTCTTCTTGATGAACAACCTCACTAAGGAAAGAGTTCTCTCAAGGATAACTCTTTATCCTTTACAAGAATATCTCACTCTCACCACAATACAAGAACAAAAATAATTTTTACAACAAAAGTATAACTCTCTTCAAAGAGTAGATAAAGAATATAAAAGCTCTCTAGACTTGATATTTCTCTTGTTTTTTTGCTTGATAGATGCTTCTCTTGCTCTTCTTGAATGCATGGGAGAATGGCTCCTTTTATAGGCAAATGAGATGAACTTAATCAAGTGAAGACACCATCTCCAAATTTTCTGCCCACCATAAAAACCGTAATCTTGTCTGCCATTTTTGTCAATGTTCCGTTTGAAATTTGAAAATATGTAAAACATAAAAGATCTGCACATTTGAATAAGCTTTCCAACGCATCAAGAACCAAGTCATTTGGATATCTGTAGCTCAAGATATGGCCAAAACACCATTCGGTGCTCATGTGACTTGATTTTTCTTTCTATGTGTCAGTCCACCGACTTGAATGATAATTCTGTCAGCCTTCCGTTTGAAATTTGAATTTCTTCAAACATAAAAGATCTTCATATTTGAATAATCTTTCCAAAACATTAAGAATCAAAGCAATTGGATATCTCTATCTTAAGATATGGCCAAAAAACCATTCGGTGCTTATGTGAGTTGATTTTTTCTTCTCTGTGTCAGTCCACCAAATTGCATGTCAATTATGTCGGCCTTCCATTTGAAATTTGAATTTCTTCAAAAATATGAAATTTGACCCATTAAGTCATCTTTCTAATGCCACAAGAATCAAGTCATTTTGATTTTTCTAGCTCAAGATATGTCCAAAAGAGTATTCGGTGCTCATGTCAGCTGCTTCCATTTGTCTTTCAACTTGCATGATGATTTGGACGATCTTACACTTAAAATTTGAATTTCTTTAAAACATATGAAATGTTATAAATTGAGTAAGCTTTCCAAAGGCTCAAGAATCACGTAATTTGGGCATTTGTAGAGAAATATATGACCAATTGATTAAACATTGCTCATGTGTCACATTCCTTGAATCAAACCTTGTTCTTAAACTTTGGTGCCTTTAACATGTAGTCTTCTCCTTAGCTTTAACACTTCATTTTAATAAGCCCCTTCTTGATTTTATAATTATTTCAATAATCTTATTCTTGCACATAAATAAATATATTAGTAAATCTCAATTAATCAATGTGTATTGTTATCATCAAAATTATCATATAGCCTTAGGGCTAACAATCTCCCCTTTTTGATGATGACAAACCATTGATTGCTTTAAAATAATATCTAAAATCGAAAATGAAATCAAGAATAAACAAAAAGAGAGCAAAGAGCAATTGTTATAAATACAAGCAATCCAACCATACCATTTCTCCCCCTTTTGTTATCATCAAAAAGATGTAATCAAATTAATTACTCCCCCTAAATATATTCTCCCCCTTAACATATGCTACCATTCAAAGATTATCATATAAAAGCAAAATTAAGACATATCCAACATGCCTTCTCTTCTATCTAATTATGCAAAATCTATCTTGACTAAGGGGTTTAGTAAATATATCGGCTAATTGTTTATCGGTGGGAACAAATTCTAAAGAAATATTACCTTTTTGCACATGATCTCTAATAAAATGATGTCTAATCTCTATATGCTTAGTCCTAGAGTGTTGTATGGGATTTTTTGAAATGTTGATGGCACTTGTATTGTCACATTTGATGGGAATATGATCAAATACCACACCATAATCTTTTAAAATTTGTTTCATCCAAAGAGATTGTGCACAACAACTTCCTACTGCAATATACTCGGCTTCCGCGGTTGATAAGGCAACAGAATTTTGTTTTCTACTAAACCATGAGACTAATGCATGTCCTAGAAAATGGCAAGAGCCACTAGTGCTCTTTCTATCAAGAAGACTTCCGCAATGTCCGCATCCGAATAACAATAGATCAAAATTATCACACTAGATACCAAAGACCTAGATTTAACTGTTCCAAGAAGATATCTAAATATCCTTTTTGACAGCTTTAAGGTGAGATTCCCTTTGGAAAGATTGAAATCTAGCACACATACACACACTAAACATAATATCCAGGTCTACTAGCAGTTAAATACAAAAGAGAGCCAATCATACCTCGATATTTTGTGTAACCTCAACCTCTTTTCCTTTCTCATCTTTGCAAGCTTGGTTAATTACCCATAGGTGTGTTATATTCCTGAATTAGCCATGCCAAACTTCTTGAGAAGATCTCTTATGTATTTCGCTTGATTTATGAAGATCCCATCTATTGATTGCTTGATTTGAAGTCCAAGGAAGAAATTTAATTCTCCCATTAAGCTCATTTCAATTCTTGTTGCATGCACTTAGAAAATTCCTCACACATAGAGACATTAGTAGCACCAAATATAATATCATCAACATAGATTTGAACAATTAATAAATCATCATTTTTTGTTTTAACAAAAAGAGTAGTATCAACTTTTTTTCATTTCAAAACCATTATCAATGAGAAATTTGCTCAATCTATCATACCATGCTCTTGGTGCTTGTTTCAAGCCATAAAGTGCCTTTTTGAGTTTGAAAACATGGTTTTGAAAATCATGATTTTGAAAACCAAGAGGTTGCTCTACATATACTTCCTCCATAATGTAACCATTTTAAAAATGCACTTTTGACATCCATTTGGTATATGTAAAATTTTTTATAACATGCAAATGCACACAACATTCTAATGGATTCTACTCTACAACTGGTGCAAAGTTTCCTCATAATCAATAACTTATTCTTGATTGTACCTTGAGCAACAAGTCTAGCTTGTTTCTAATAATGGTGCCATTTTCATCTACTTTATTTCTAAAAATCTATTTAGTGCCTATAATAGAATGATTTTTGGGTCTAGGGACTAATTCCCAAACTTGATTTCTTTCAAATTGGTTTAATTCTTCTTGCATAGCCAAAATCCAACTTTCGTCATTTTCGGCTTCTTTAAAAGATTTTGGTTCAAATTGAGAGACAAAAGCAAAATGATTACAAAGTTCTTAAAAGAAGATCTAGTTTTCATACCTTGTGATGGTTCACCAATAATAAGATCTTTAGGATGAGCTTTTGCATACCTCCATTCCTTTGGTAATTCTTGGGAAGAATCATTTACCTCCTCAAGCTTTTCTTGTTGAAGTTGTAATTCATCTTGACTCTTTTCATCAAGCCTTGATTCCTTGATTTGCCTTTCTACCTCAAAAATATCATCATCTAAATTCTTTGAAGAAATAACATTAGTTTCATCAAATTCAACATGCATAGATTCTTCAATAGTAAGAGTCTTTTTGTTAAAAAATCTATATGCTTTACTATGGTTGGAGTAGCCAACAAAAATTCCAACATCGGCTTTTGCATCAAATTTTCTAAGGTTATTCTTGGTGTTTAAATAAAACATTTACATCCAAAAACTTTAAAAAATCAAATGTTGGATTTTCTTCCTTTCCAAAGTTCATAAGGAGTTTTCTTTATTAAAGCTCTAATATGGACTCTATTGATTATAAAGCATGCGGTATAACGGCTTCGGCCCAAAAATATTTTGGCAAAATTTTCTGTAACATGGTCCGAGACATTATTGGATATAGCCTACTGACTCCAACAACCACATTTGTGTGGAGTTCTAGGCGGAGAAAAAAATATGTCAAAACTATTTAATCACAAAGATTTTCAAAACGAAACAATGTCTACTTCACCACCATGATCACTTCTAATGGATACAATAGAATGCCCTTTTTGATTTTGGACTCTTTTTGTAAATTTTGAAAAAGCTTGTATGGCCTCATTTTTAGTTTTCAAGAATAACACCCAAGTGAATCTTGAATAATCATCCACAATAACAAAAACATAATACTTTACACCAAGACTTTGAGTTCTTGATGGTCCAAATAAATCCAAATGAAGTAATTGTAGAGGTTTATTTGTTGAAATAAATTTCTTTTGTTTAAAAGAAGTTCTCACTTGTTTTCCAAATTGACAAGCATCACAAATCTTATCCTTTTCAAATTTTATTTTTGGAAGACCATCAACTAAATCATTTTTAGAAATTTTTGAAATTGTGTCCATGCTAGCATGACCTAACCTTCTATGCCATAACCAAGCATCATGATTAACAATGAAACAATTTTCTACATGATCATTAACATCAATATCAATTGTATAAATATTACCACATCTATTACCAACAAATATCTTATTGTTACTCACATCCTTAATCACACATCTATTAGGCTCAAAAGCAACAAAATATCCCTTATACACAATTGACTAATGCTAATCAAATTATGTTTCAAACCATGAACAAACAAAACATCTTTAATAATAGGTGAAGAAGGGTTACCAATATCACCATGTCCGATTACCCTTCCTTTGGCATTATCACCAAAGGTCACATATCCTCCTTTCTTCATGATTAATCTTAAAAATTTGGAGGCATCTCCGGTCATATGCCTTGAGCATCCACTATCTAAGTACCACTTATGTTTGCCACTCCTTTGTCTCTACAATCAACAGTCACGGTGGTAACTTTTTTGGTACCCAAAAAAGTTCGTGATGGGTCCATTGGAGGAGTTAAGATTTATGATACAGTTATTTGGAACCCATATTTGTTTCAAATTAGGATGTCTCTTAATATAGCAAGAATGCACTTTGTGTCCTTTTCTTCCACAATAAGTACATGAATGATTATGATTATTCCTAGAAGATGCATGGGCAAAATAATTTTTAAAATACTTTTGATTTTTATGAGTTTTATATCCTAAACCTCTTTTATCAAAAACACACCTTTGGTTTTGTAACATAGAATTTAAATTTTTTGTGCTTTTTGTAAAACTATCAACAATATTTCTTAAGTCATTATTTTCTTTTTTCAAAATAGCATTTTGTTTCTCCAATTTATCAAAATCCTTTTTGTTTTAAAATGTCATTTTTAGTTTTTAATAAATGTATTTGACTTTCCAAACTTTCAAAATCTTTTTGCTTTAAAATTTCATTTTCATTTTCTAAAGCTCCATTTATTTCCACCAACTCTTCTAATTGAGATAACATGACTTTTGACTTCTTTTTGAAAGCATTGATTTTTGAATTTTGCTTATCAACTTGCACATGTAAATTTTGGAATACTTCAAGTAATTCATCAAATGAAAGTTTAGGATCATAGTTTAGAGTACTTACCTCATCTTTTTTTAAAGCCCTGAAGCACATGTTTGCCACTTCGCAATCTTCTTCTTCATTCTCCTTCAAGATAATTTCATGAGTTATGAGAGAACCCATAAGTTCTTCTAGATGGTATTTTTGTGGGTATAGGGGTCCTTTGCTTCATAATGAATGTGGTGGGTGCCGTCCACTTTTGCTAACTAACCCAGATTATTGTGTAGTAACCACCTACAGAATACATTTTTCTCACCATTTCAACATTATAATAAGATTTACCAAGATATTTCAAACTATTAATAATATCCGTAAATCTAATAAACATTTCAGAAATTGATTCATCCGATTTCATCTTAAAAAGCTCATAACTATGAACTAGCATACTAATTTTGGATTCTTTAACTTGACTAGTTCCTTCATGAGTTACTTCAAGTGTGTGCATATTTCTTGTGCCGTAGAACAAGTAGATATTCTATTAAATTCATTTCTATCTAGAGCACAATACAACACATTCATAGCTTTAGCATTCAAACTCAATTTCTTTTTATCATCTTCACTAAACTCTTTAGGTTCTTTAAGCATGCATTCCCCATTTTTAATTTTGTTAGGAACAAAAGGTCCTTCCAAAACAATAGACCACAAATCATAATCAAAAGATTTCAAGAAAATACTCATTCTAGTTTTCCAATAAGAGTAATCACTTCCATTAAAAAATGGAGGTCTAGAGATAGAAAGTCCCTCAACAGATGATAGTTAAATAAAAGTTGCCATATAATGCTAACAAAATCGGTTAAGATTTAAGAAAAAATGAGCAACGCGGTTGCATAACCTGATACCACTTGTTGACCAGGTATGGCAACCCAAAGAGGGGGGGTGAATTGGGTTTTTATTTATCAATACGGAATTAGAAAACTTTTCTTGAAAGATCAAAATTATTTATCTCTTTCTTTGAGAATAAAGGTGAAGAAGATGAAAATAGAATGCAATCAAGAGAATGGCAAAAAAGAACAATAACAAGTGCAAGTAAATATAAAGAGATAGGGATAGAGAAAGTGCAAACTCGATTTACGTGGTTCGGCAAACCTTGCCTACGTCCACGGGCTCCTAGCTCCACGAGCTAAGCTTTCCACTAAGTTGTAGAAATCTTTACAACTTGCTTGATGAAAAACCTCACCAAGACTTTTTCCTTCAACTCTTGATAACACCACACCAAGAGTTCTTCTTGATGAACAACCTCACCAAGGCAACTTCCTTCAACCCTTGATAACACCACACCAAGAGTTCTTCTTGATGAACAACCTCACCAAGGCAACTTCCTTCAACCCTTGATAACACCACACCAAGAGTTCTTCTTGATGAACAACCTCACCAAGGCAACTTTCCTTCAACTCTTGATAACACACAACAAGAGTTCTCTCAAGGATAACTATTATCCTTTACAATAATATCTCACTCTCACCACAATACAAGAACAAAGATAATTTTTACAACAAAAGTATAACTCTCTTCAAAGAGTAGATAGATAATATAAAAGCTCTCTAGACTTGATATTTCTCTTGCTTTTTGCTTGATAAAATGCTTCTCTTGCACTTTTCTTTCTAAATGCATGCATGGGAGAAGGGCTCCTTTTATAGGCAAATAGGATGAACTTAATCAAGTGAAGACACCAACTCCAAATTTTCTGCCCACCATAAAAACTGTAATCTTGTCTTCCATTTTTGTCAATGTTCCGTTTGAAATTTGAAACTTTGCAAAACATAAAAGATTTTCACATTTGAATAAGCTTCCAACGCATTAAGAATCAAGTCATTTGGATATCTGTAGCTCAAGATCTGGCCAAAACACCATTCGGTGCTCATGTGACTTGATTTTTCTCCGTGTGTCAGTCCATCGAATTGAGATGATAATTCTGTCAGCCTTCCGTTTGAAATTTGAATTTCTTCAAAACATAAAAGATCTTCATATTTGAATAAGCTTTCCAAAACATTAAGAATCAAAGCAATTTGGATATCTCTATCTTAAGATATGGCCAAAACACCATTCGGTGCTCATGTGAGTTGATTTTTCTTCTTTGTGTCAGTCCACCGAATTGCATGTCAATTATGTCGGCCTTCTGTTTGAAATTTGAATTTTTTCAAAACATATGAAATGTTCCTCATTAAGTCATCTTTCCAATGCCGCAAGAATCAAGTCATTTTGATTTTTCTAGCTCAAGATATGTCCAAAGGAGTATTCAGTGCTCATGTCAGCTGCTTCCATTTGTCTTCCAACTTGCATGATGATTTGGACAACCTTGCACTTGAAATTTGAATTTTATTAAAACATATGAAATGTTATAAATTGAGTAAGCTTTCCAAAGGCTCAAGAATCACGTCATTTGGATATTTGTAGAGATATATATGACCAATTGATTGAACATTGCTCATGTGTCACATTCCTTGAGTCAATCCTTGTTCTTAAACTTTGGTGCCTTTAACATGTAGTCTTCTCCTTAGCTTCAACACTTCATTTTAATAAGCCTCTTCTTGATTTTAAAATTATTTCAATGATCTTACTCTTGCACATAAATAAACATGTTAGTAAATCTCAATTAATCAATGTGTATTGTTATCATCAAAATTATCATGTAGCCTTAGGGCTAACACATATATCAGAAAGATCAGATTCTAGTTCCATGCTTGATTCTAATGAATTCACTAGACAAGTTTCCAAAGGGTCAGAAGAACTCCCTTTTTGGATGTGACCTTCCACAATAGATTCGATCATATTAGCCTCCTCAATTTCATCTTCTTCTTCATGTGGTTGTTTGCACATATTGAAAACATTAAGTTCCAATGTCATGTTCCCAAACGATAGCTTCATGACTCCATTCCTACAATTAATCGAAGCATTAGAGGTAGCTAGAAATGGACGCCCTAGAATGACAGGAATTGAATTACATACTTCCACTGGTTGTGTGTCCAAGACAATAAAATCCACTGGGTAAATGAATTTATCGACTTGAACTAACACATCTTCTACTACTCCTCTTGGTACTTTAATTGATCTATCAGCAAGCAAAAGAGTCACAGAAGTCGGTTTTAACTCACCTAAATTGAGTTTCTGAAAAACCGAATATGGAAGCAAATTCACACTAGCACCAAGATCAAGTAAAGCTTGTTCAATTTTATGCTCTCCAATAACACATGAAATTGTAGGACAACCTGGATCCTTGTATTTCACTGTATTATTATTTTGAAGAATAGCACTTACTTGCTCAGCTAGAAATGCCTTCTTTTTCATTTAGTTTTCTTTTCACAGTGCACAAGTCTTTCAAAAATTTTGCATAAGAAGGTACCTGTTTGATCACATCAAGCAAGGGAATGTTGACCTTTACCTGTTTGAAAATTTCAAAGATTTCAGAATTGTGAGTTGGCTTCTTTTGTGTGGCTAATGCTTGAGGAAATGGAGGCACAGATGAGGATTTGGTTTCCTCTTCGCTAGGTGTTGGTTTGGCAACCCCTTCCTGCCCTTTAGAGATCGATTCTTCTTCTTTCTCACAAAGGTTAGGAATATGTTTTTCAACAACCTTACCATTGCGAAGGGTCATGACTGACTTGGCTTGGTCAAAATAATGGTTATTTGAACTCCCTGCATTTGAGTTAGATTGATCTTTGGGGTTTTGCAATGTTTGAGAAGGAAATTTTCCCTTCTCTTGGATGCTAAATGTAGATGCAAATTTTGCAAGAGTTTCTGACAAATTTGCTAATGTTTGAGCAGTTTGGCTATTGAAAGTCTCTTGCTTTGTAATGAATGAATGCAATGTTTCTTCAAAGTCATTCCTAGGAGGAGGAGCATATGCATGATCATGAGAATTTTGAAAATTTTGTCGTGTTTGAAAAGGGACTTGTGAAGATTGTGCATGATTATCATTTTTCCAGCTAAAATTTGGATGATTTCTCCAACCAGGATTGTAGGTTTGTGAATATGGATTGTGATTTGGCCTTTTGAAAGTGTTTAAGGCATTGGCTTCTTCATGGAGACATTCCCTAAAGGCAGGCAAAGTTGGGCAATCATCAGTAGAATGGTCATTGTCATCACAAATGTTACAGACATTTTCTTGAATAGATTTCAATTGACCACTCTTTTTCATCTCTAAAGCCTCGACTTTTCTAGCTAGGGATGCAAATTTGGCTTGAAGGTCATGGTCTTCCCTAAGGTTGTAAATGCCTCTATTGGATGTCGAGGTTGGGGCCTTGCCTGGTACCTCATAGGTGCCAGCAGTGTCCCAATTTTGTGCCTTTTCTGCCAAGGAATCTAGGAAGTCAAGTGCTTCCTCAGGGTCTTTTTCTTTAAATTCTCCATTACACATTAATCTACTAGTTGCCTATCTTGAGGTGTTAACCCTTCATAGAAGTGTGCAACTATTCTCCAAGTTTCAAACCATGGTGAGGACAGGTATTAAGTAGTTCCTTATACCTATCCCAACATTGGTAAAGGGTTTCTCCTTGTCTTTGAGAGAAATCAGAAATTTGTCTTTTAAGGGAATTTGTTCTATGGGTGGGAAAAAATTTTTTCAAAAATTGTTGTTTCATCTCATCCCATGAACTAATGGAATTCGACCTCAAATTTTGTAGCCATGTTCTAGCTTTATCTTTTAAAGAAAAAGGAAAAAGCTTTAATCTAATAGTGTTTATGCTACAATTTGGGTCAGTGTAGGAGCTACATACCTCTTCAAAGAGTTTCAAGTGCGAATATGGGTTCTCCATGTCAAGGCCATGAAAAGTGGGTAGAAGTCGAACAAAACTTGGTTTGAAATTGAAATGGATTGAATCTGGAGGAGAAACTACACAAGATGGTGCACTAGTCCTTACCGGATTCATGTAGTCTTTGAGGGTTCTTCGTTGGTTTTGATCATTTTGTTGCGAACGGTTGTCCCCTTCATCCGTGAATATTTCCTCATGATTGTTGGCCATGTTTTCTAAGGAAGATGATGTTTTTCTAACAAGTCTACCACTAGATGTTCGTGACCAAATTTTCATGCAAGAAAGGGAGAAGAAAAGAGAGCAAAAGATGAACACACAAAAAATAAAAAATTTAGATCTAAGATGAGAAAAGAGAACACTTACAATTTTGCACGCCAATTTTTACCTTCCCCGGCAACGGCGCCAAAAACTTGACACATCCGAAAAAGGATTGTCTCCCAAGTATAGGAGTGTCGAAGTAATAAAACCCGGTGAGACCGGGGTCGATCCACGAGGAAGGGAATTTAAGCGTTACAAATTAAGCTAAACAAATGTGATATGGATGATTAGGTGACAAGATAATATCAATAAATATGTAAGATGGTAGGCAAGATAATATCAATAAATATGTAAGATGGTAGGTGGTATTACCGACCATTCAAATATAAAACAAAAAGCAAGAGGAGGTAAAACCATCCATGGAAATAGGTGGTATAACCAACCATAGTAAATTAAGGAACAATTTCATAAGGTGGTAGAACCTACCATAGTAAATAAAATAAAAAGTTCATAAACAATAGAATAATTAAAATACAAGAGGAATTAACACAATAACAATGAAGGCTAAGGTTAGGGGATCCACCCTTGATATTTCGAATAAGGACAATTAGCCCATTTTAGTTATATGAATTATATTTGTTTCATTACCAATATTTATACCACTTATTGTAAATGGGTTCAAGCATCCAATGTGCCAATCACCATATGTCTACAACAAATCAAGGTTCCTAACTAGATTCGTGTCGGTAAGGAAGAACCATACATCATCTAGAAAGGATCCAAGCATTTGATGTGCCAAGGATTGTCGACAATGGATCAAGACCTCCACTTTACGAGTGGTGTCAAGATTGATTAAGAAATTAAATATAAATCATATTGAATAAACATTATAAGATTAAGATTATTAAGCACATATTAAGGGTTAGAGAATCCTTATTCTCATATCAAGGGTTTCACCCTTTCACCTTAGCAAAAGAGAAATTAGAAGAACATTATAATAGAAAGAAAATAAAATGCAAGAAAAAGGAAATTCATTAATAACATAAACACACAAAACACAATACAAGATCCTAGCCAAAGCCAAAATGTTCCAGCCAAGGCCAAGATGCCCTAATGGGTCACAAGGCACCTCTATTTATAGATACATCCAGGGGCAAACTTGTCAAATTACAAGGGCATAATTGTCAAATATTAGTTGTAAATATCTTTGACAATTGGGATCATTAGGCACCGACTTTGACCATCAATTTTGACATCAAAACGTTGTGAATTTTAATCACATGTCTTCATAGAAGTTGTAGATATTTCTCTCAGCTTTCTATAACATATTGATTTGCACAATTTGGATACGTATTTTGAGAGATACGGTCCAAATACTGAGGCCTGGTCAGACTGGGCCGAGACTGTAGATGGGTTCACTTCAAGCCCAATTTTGATCCACTAAGAGCCCGAATTTGATGATCTTGTGAAATGCAATCTTGTAGACAATTAAATCAGCTTTCCAAAACATTAAGAATTGCACCATTCTGATCTATAAATAGAGAGTTATGCCCATTTTACCGAACCTGTAACAAAACCAAAATTAAGAGAAATTAATTCCAAAGATGCAAATGCTACAAATATGCTTAAGTTGAGGAATTTAATGACACCATTAATGCAATATGATGAACTAAACTCTTATTAAACATGCATATTTAAGTGTTCATCACTTACTTGCTTCGATGAATGTTAGGAAATAGCATAGAATAGGTAGAATTACCACTTTACCTTTGAGTGCTATGATTGATGTTGATTGCTTGAAGTAGGCTAGAATATGCCATATTGCATGATTACCATAATTAGGCTAGAAATGCCATGATTCTTAATAAATGGATATAAGTTATACTAGAATAGCAATAGGTAGAATTGCCATGATAGAAGTTATCAAAGTCTACGCTAGAATGCCATGATACTAGATTATGGCTTTGTATGATTTATGAATGTATGAATGTTTGTATATTATAAGTGTAATTGTATGATGCCATGAAGTGATGATGGACTCACATTAATGGTAAGGGACCATCACTAAGAATGTATGCCTTAGTTATGGAGATGTAAGAAGCCTGAATAGACGTTAAATACACTAACATATGGTGGTGAGGAATTCATGTTGAATAGACTCAAACTTTGACATAGTGTCATGGTTGGGAACGCTCTGATGGGATGAAAGCCCCGTTCACAGACGCCAGTCAAAAAATTTCACTCGATCAAGATCCTGAAGGGCAGGAAGTAAAGTCAAAGCAATGGTGTTCGATACATTGGCGAAAAGCATCATACCTAGCATACTGGTGCACTTCAACTAGAGTCGGATTAGACCTCTGTTGCTAATATTTATGCACGGGAGGATATCAAATGAAAACATTGTTCTTGACCTTCAACTCACACCCAAGAAGTTCTTGGATCAATTTATGTTGATCTATTAAGTCTGCAATACAAACGTTAATAGGAATCGACTCACCACCGTATGGAAGACTGATTAAAACAGCAATGTCCAAAGGCATAATCATCATCTCGTCAATTGAAAGATAGAATGTGTGGGTCGTATCTATCCACCTCTTGTACAAAGCGGCTAATGCCCGACGATCAATGTATCACTGAGCATGTAGAAGACAAGTAATGAATTCATAGAAGTCGATATCGATGATCCTACTCCAAACTGTATTATTCTCTATCTCTTAGAACCAACTCCTATAGAAAAAAATCCTCTTTACATGAATGCAAGCCTAAAAAAATTTGAAGAAAATAGAAAAGCAAAGAATGAAGAAACTGCGTATTAGATTGGTTATATGAGAAGCCATATCGTAGACAACCGGCACCTCTTGGTCTCTCAGAAGACCCCTCAATGTCGATTTTTAGACTGGATCGGTCTCGTTCAAGTCAAGGTGGACTAGATGACTCGCCATTATAAAGAAGAAGTTGGGAGCAAATTAGATGAAAAACCAAGAAGTTATGGGTGAATGACGAAGCAAAAGGACAAGTGGGCTTTTATAAAAGCCCTTAACCGCCGACCGATAGTCAGACAGTCAGGCAACTATTAATCAACTGTCAGGCGGCAGTTAGATAGACAGCTAGCCATCTCTTTAATGAAGGGCAAAAAAAAGAAAAGAGAGAAAAAAAAGAAAAGAAAAAGAAGAGAGAAAAAGGGAGAGAAAGAAGAAAGAAAAAGAGAGAAAAGAGAAAGAAGAAAGAGAGAAAAAGAAAATAGAGAAGAGAAAAAAAAAAGAAAAGAATGAAGAAAAAAGAAAAAAGAAAGAGAAGGGTGAGAAAGAAGAAAAGAGGAATTCCACATCGACCCTAAAGATACTCTTAATAGAATTGATGACAAGTATTCGACCATGCAAATGATTTAACAACTCACAAGAAAAGAAGAGCGATCTCAGTCGATAGAATCTTCGGCCCGAATCACATGGAAGAACTCCTCCATAGATTAGAAATCAATTTGTTGAAGAAAACACTAAACAAGTAAAATTTAAATTGATTTTCCATTATTGAGAAATGTTTGAATCTTGCAAGAATTTGCAAAGACAAAGGATAGATCCCCAATGAATCAGATAATGAACAATATGAATACGAGAATGAAGAATTCAAGAAAATTTTCCCAGTAGACTAGAAGAAATCGAGAATATAAGCAAGAATAGAAGGGCATGAAACCTAATGAATATAAAGACTAGAAGAAGCATGAGGAATACTTAGAAGAAGGGCATCAAACTTAGTGAATATAAAGTCTGAAGAGATCAAAGAAGAACGAAGAATACCTAGCTAAAGGCACAAAGAATGAAAAGGTCTAAAGACCGCGAAGTAGTGCATGATAGAGGTTTTCCTAATGGGAATGCATTAGAAAGAAACCCTAAGAAATAGGTGTACTTAAGAGTGTTTTAAGCCCTTAGAATAGGCACAAGCCCTAAGAAGAGGCACACTAAAGAGTGTTGAAAACACCAATAGGTAGGTGTACTTAAGAGTGTTTTTAGCCCTTAGAATAGACACAAGCCCTAAGAATAGGCATGCTGAAGAGTGTTAAAAATCCTAAGAAGTAGGTGCACTTAAGAGTGTTTGAAGCCCTTAGAATAGGCACACTAAAGAGTGCTTCGAAATCCTGAGAAGTAGGTGCACTGAAGAGTGTTAAAAACCCTAAGAAGTAGGTGCACTGAAGAGTGTTTTATAATAGCTTTTTCCAAAAAAAAAAAAAAGTGTTTTATCATAGCATCATAAGGATACCTTTTAGCCCTTGAATGGGCACATTACCCCTTGAATGGCATATTAGCCCTTGGATGGGCACATCCGCCCTTAGATGGGCACATTAGTCCTTGAATAGAAACACTTTTTGTAAGAGTAGAAGGAGAAAGAAGAAGACGACGAGTAAGTCTAATACAAAGAGGAAGAAGTCGAAGATGTTGAGATGGAAGAAAGAAAGACGAAATAAGAATACTTTGTTGACTTTTGTGTCTCACAAACCTCTCCAAAGTAAGGGGTTAGCTGTAGACACTAAATTTTTGAAGCTCAATGAAGGAATAAAAAGTGAATGTTGAGCAAGAAAAATGACCAAAATGCCCTTGAGGGCCAAGAAGAGAAGGGTGAGAAAAAGTTGGTGAAAGGCCTCAAAAATTGACATATGAATTTGAAAAATCACAAAAATTAATTCAAAAGGAATTTGATAATGATCATATACCGTTGAGAAGCTACGAATGTCTAGTTTTCTGCAAAAATTTATAGATTGCAAATCGGAGTTGAACTCGAGAAGTCATGCACGATTGAAGGAATAAAGGTCTAAAGGGACTCAATCGAAGGATGACCAAAAAAGGAAGGGCTGAAGAGATGTTGACCTACCAGCCATCAAACAACCGCCTAGCTATCCAAAATAGTCGATCGACTGTAGGCCAATGGTCGGTCATCTATCAAATGGCCAGCTAGCCCTTGTTGGCTTATGTTTAGAAATTAGCTTGAAAAGCTTCCTTTTTCATCTTCAACCCTCTCCTATATAAAATCCCCTTATCTTACTTTGCAATTCACACCAATTATCAAATACAATCACCTTTCTCCCTCTTGAAGACATGCTCAAGAATTCAAGAAGTCTTTTTTAGTATAAATATTTTTAATTGTTTGATTGCTCTAAGTCCGAAAATGGTACATCTCGAGAGCAGAATTCTCTCATCTCTTCCATTTTATCTTTTATTTTTCTTACTTAGAAGAAGCATATTTAGGTTTTATTTTATGCTTTGGAGTATGTTTAGGGTTATTATAAATTGTTCTAACCTAATTTATTTTGCAAGATGGATAACAATGTCGAGATAAGTCCACAATCCTTCCTTTTTTACAATCATGCTTAAGAATTTAATTCCTTTGCGAATGCTTAGAAACATGTCTAGGAGTACATGCTTAGAATCATGCTTAAGAGCACATAATTGAATGCTAGGAAAATTTACTTGCTTTGATAAATGCTAGGAAATAGTATAGAATATGTAAGAATTATCGATTTGTCCTTGAATGTCTTGTTTGGCCTAGAATAGTTATGATTAATTTCAACCGTTTGAATTAGGCTAAATTGCCATGTTTAGGCTAGAATATACTATGAATGACATGTTATGCTAGAAATGCCATGTTTAATTATGCAAATTATGCTAGAATAAGCAATAAGGTAGAATTGTCATGAAAGAATTTATCAAAATTTAGGCTAGAATGCCATGATATTAAATTATGGCTTTGTTTGATTTTATTACAAATGCATCCATGAATGTTTTTTTATTAAGAAGTGTAATTGTGTGCTGCTAGTCCTGCCGTCGTGACGGCTCCACTTTCTCTTGTCAATCATCGATGATATGAAAATTTGTAATGATATCTAATTTGGTTTTGTGTACATGCTTGGGTTGAAATTTGAAATTTGAAGAGATGTTTTCTGAATTGGACTTTGTTTGTTCTGCTATTCTCTTTTAGTGAATCACTATGTTGATGATTATTATTCACTATGCTTGTTCAACAATTAGTGTTGTTCTGCTTACACTTTTTTCCATGGGTTGATTCTGCTTGTGAATGAAATTTTACTTAATTGTTTCTATGTTTGGTAAACTAATTTTGTATTCATCCACATAACCATTTCAATAAGTTTTTTTCTAAATTTTTGTTTCAAAATATTGATATGGTTGCTGCTTACTAGATGTTTTGAACATCGATGTTCTAAATATATTAAATGTTAACAAGAAAAAAGTCTAAACCCCACTCACCTAATTTACCCGATCCAACCCGAGACTGTTGGACAATTTCGGGTATTTCTCTAAAATTACCCGACCTCAGTTCCAAATTCTAAAACTCAATGTGTAATTAGGTTTGATCAGATTTGTCTAAACCTAACCCAACCTAAAGAGTGTTGACCCCTAATCGGCATTTATCTAAACAAAGTTTGAATAGGAATTTTAATATTCCATGATTAAAGAGTGTTACTTCACAAACCCATTTGAATTATATATATGGCAATTTGAATAAGATTGATAAGCAATTATAAACTTGAAAGATTCAAATATTAAACTTCAATTTTTTATATCATGTTAAGTTATTTACTAAACCCAAAACCTTAAGGAAGTGGCAACTCAAACATAGTTGGAGCCTAAGGTGAAATTGTTAGATAGATGTTTTCATATATAATATAAAAAATAACTAAACTTTTATTGTTGATTTTAAATTTAATATTTATTAATTTAATAAATCTATTGATATTGCTAGTGTTGTTTGGTCAAGTATTAAAATTCATTAATATATTTATATTATTTTTGATAAATTTATAGAAAAATTTGAGAAAAAAATTAGGATTTTAGAATTTTCAATTTTTTTCTTAAGTTTTTGGTATATAGATTCTTATCTTCTAATAGACATACCTAAAATTAAAAATTAATTAACTACACATTGATACGAAATGGATAAAAAATAAATAGGCTAATATCACTAAAATATTTAAAGATTAATGGAGTTATAGAACTTGAAAATATATTTAAGAAGAAACTTGATTATACAAATTGTTGCTCAAAACAAATATTTTGAAATTAATTTTGGGGGCCAAAAATATCATGCCTAACAAATCATTGCTTGATTTATAAAATTTGGAAATGTGGGGCCTTAATTAACTAGATTAACTTTTAGGGTCTCATTGAAATATAGATACAGAGCCTTATCACGTTACTACATTGACATATGGGGCCTAAATGTAACTAAATTGTCTTTTAGTGTCTTCTTGAATTTGGAGATATAGAGCCTTATTATGTAACTAAACTATCTATGAGGCCTTAATCTAACTAAACAGACTTTTAGAACCTTATTGAATTTCAAGATATAGAACGTTTTGTAATAAAATTAAAATATTGAGCCTTGTTAAAATTGGGGGCCTGAGGCAACTACCTTAGCTTCCTATATGCTTGAGCCAGCATTGCCTTAACGTAACCACAAGACCACAGAAAAATAAATAAATAAATAAAAAGCTTCCAGTATGGTTGTGATGTCATGCTTCATATATGTGGAAGTGAAACTACGTCAAACCCCAATTTTTGTAAACATGATAATATGTTAAACAATTGGGAAGCTGAAAAAAAAATAAAAAGTTAATCAAGTTTGAATAGTTGTTTAAATTTTGGTAAAATACTACTCTTTTTATTATTATCTAACAAAGTTCAATGTCATATGATAAATGTTTTCTTCATTTCTCACAGACAAATGTAAAGTTCAGCATTCCAAATCTCTCAACAATTCAACACCTACTAAAAGATTATCTAGTCTTGCTAAAATGTGTTGCAGGTGTCAAGCTATCAAACAAATTAATGTAACATCTTAGCTAGCCAACAAAAAAATGTGTTGATAAAGTTTGACTAAAACTTCAATTAACTCTTAACTTCGTTATTTTCTGCATTTTTCAAGTACATTGTGGGTTGGCAAGAGTTTTTGAAAATGTAAGGTAATCTCTTTCCACCCCAATGTTAAGCCCTTAACGTTTAGCCACTCCCCCAATTGCTTGAATTTGACAAAATGCACCCACAAGTTCATGAGGCTGGCAGCTGGCTCCGTCCCAGGCCAGGTACGATGAATCTCCACGTTCTTTCTTGTTGTTGGACCTGATCTAATTCATTTCATATTATTTTGTACGTTTAAACATGCAAACATAAAGCCCCATGGGGTCAAATACTGAGGTAGAACATCTTGAATCAGTTTAGTGAAATGTAGAAGGCAACAAGTTCAAATCAGATTTTCCTTGTAGGTGAGTGCAAGGTTAAGTTATGATCTTCAGATATTATCTGGCTCGGCAAACAAAGTGTTAAGATTCTCAACACGACTTTCTTCAGAAGACAAGTTCATGCAGGAAATCTTGCACATTACATGATCAAGCTTATTAAATAACCAATAAAATCAAATTAATAAATAATTGAGACCGAAATTAAACAAGGATTAATTATTCCTAAAAGAAATAAGCACAAAATAGAATTAAATCAATTTTTCAAAGGATATAGAGCTACACCTCATAACATATACGCCAATATGTAAGATAAATGCATTTTATATTTTGGGATTATTAATTTACCCCCTGAAGTTAGGTTTAATTCTATTTCATCCTTGACTTTTTGGAAATAAATGTTTGCCTAGGGTTGTGCAAATTAACCCGACCCGATCAGGGTAATCGGGTTTTTCGGGTTTTTATCGGGTCGATAATAAACAGTAACCCGAAATCGGGTAAAAGTTATCGGGTTTTTTGAATATCGGGTTTAAATGTGACAACCCGAAGTAACCCGACCCGACTGAATTTTTATTAAATAAAATTTTTTTAGACACGTGTCGCTGTATGACTTGTTCTTAACATATTCTTGCCGTAGACCTTGCAACACCATAATACATATATAAATACAACCTTATAATCAACCCTAGAATTGATTTCAATCCCTAATTGCTATAATCAAAATTCAAAATCAACGCCCCCTTCCTCCGCCTTTGTCGGGTCCTAATCGGCTCATCCTCCGTGACTCCCCTCATCCTCCTCCACCTCCTCCTTTGTTGGCTCTTCATCCTCTGTCACTTCCCTAGTCGTCCTCGACCTTGTCCACCATCGACTAGTTATCCTTCGTGACTCACCTCATCGTCCTCCACCTCATCCTCTGCGACTCCTTTCCTTCTTCCTTCGTGCTCCTCTTGACTTGATAGTGTCATCTCAAAAACTTGTTGACGTGGGTAGGGGCAGGGAGAACAGAGAAGCGCCTGGACGTGTTATTGTTCTTCACGTCCATAAGTGCACTAGTATTTGTATATAATGTGATAATATTCTTTTTTGATTGTAAAACCAATAGTGTGATTTTGATTGTAGTGTACACTGCCCTGTCAAGGATTTTCTTTGCTTTTTCCTACGTTTTCAGGAGCTCTGGTCTTGAGCACAGTGTGTGTTTGTATTGATTCATATTGAATATTTTCTTTCAACCTGACTTGTTTACTGGCTCCGTGTTTCACTTAAAAATGTATTACTTTTCTTTAACAAAAAAGAACAAGGAGAGGAGAGGAAACTTTGCCCACTTGTACCAATGGAAGGACTCTTTATTAGTCTTCATTTTGTAATTTAATAGCCTTTCCCATTATCTCAGAAAATCTTGTTAGCCTTAAGGCTACATGATAATTTTGATAATAACAATACACATTGATTCATTGAGATTTACTGACATGTTTATTTATGTGTAAGATAAATATCATTGAAATAATTGTAAAATAAAATCAAGAAAAGGCTTATTAAAATGAAGTGTTGAAGCTAAGGAGAAGACTACATGTTAAAGGCACCAAAGTTTAAGAATAATGTTTGACTCAAGGAATGTGATACATGAGCAATATTCAATCAATTGGTCATATATATCTCTATAGATGTCCAAATAATGTAATTCTTGAGCCTTTGAAAAGCTTACTCAATTTATAACATTTCATATGTTTTAAATAAATTCAAATTTCAAGTGTAAGGTTGTCCAAATCATCATGCAATTTGAAAGACAAATGGAAGCAGCTGACATGAGCACCAAATACTCTTTTGGACATATCTTAAGATATAAAAATCAAAATGACTTGATTCTTATGGCATTGGAAATAGGACTTAATGAAGCAGATTTCATATGTTTTGAAGAAATTGAAATTTCAAACGAAAGGCCGACATAATTGACATGTAATTCGGTGGACTGACACAAAGAAGAAAAATCAACTCATTTGAGCACCGAATAATATTTTATCCATATCTTGAGTTAGAGATATCCAAATGACTTGATTCTTATGGAATTGGAAAGATGATTCAATGGAGTAGATTTCATATTCTTTGAAGAAATTCAAATTTTAAATGGAAAGCTGACATAATGCACATGCAACCCAATGGACTAACACAAGAAAGAAAAATCAAGTCACATGAGCACCGAATGGTGTTTTGCCCATATCTTGAGCTAGAGATATCCGAATGACTTGGTTCTTGATGCGTTAGAAAGCTTGTTCAATTTTATAGATTTTCAAATTTCAAACGAAACATTGACAAAAACGGCAGACAAAATTACGGTTTTTATGGTGGGCAGAAAATTTGGAGTTGGTGTCTTCACTTGATTAAGTTCATCTCATTTGCCTATAAAAGGAGCCATTCTCCCATGCATTCAGTAAGAGAAGTGAAGAGAAGAATCCATCAAGCCACAAATAAGAGAAATATCAAGTTTAGAGAGCTTTTATATTCTTTATCTACTCTTTGAAGAGAGTTGTACTTTTGTTGTAAAAATTTTCTTTGTTCTTGTATTGTGGTGAGAGTGACATCTACTTGTAAAGGATAAAAGTTATCCTTGAGAGAACTCTTTTCTTGGTGAGGTTGTTCATCAAGAAGAACTCTTGGTATGGTGTTATCAAGGGTTGAAGGAAGTTGCCTTGGTGAGGTTGTTCATCAAGAAGAACTCTTGGTGTGGTGTTATCAAGAGTTGAAGGAAAAAGTCTTGGTGAGGTTTTTCATCAAGCAAGTTGTAAAGATTTCTACAACTTAGTGAAAAGCTTAGCTCATGGAGTTAGGAGCCCGTGGACGTAGGCAAGGTTTGCCGAACCATGTAAATTGAGTTTGCACTCTCTCTATCCCTTTCCTCTTTACATTTACTTACACTTGTGATTGTTTATTATTGCTATTCTCTTGATTGCATCTTAGACAACCTCTATTTTCATCTTCTTCACCTTTATTCTCAAAGAAAGAGTGAACTAATTTTGATCTTTCAAGAAAAGTTTTCTAAATCCGTTTTGATAAATAAAAACCCAATTCACCCCCCCTCTTGGGTTGCCATACCTGGGTTAACAAATCTGTTTTTGATCTTACCATTAGATTTATTATTCTACATTTTTGGCATCTGAAACTTCTTGCCGAACTAGCTACACTAATCTAAACTATTATTATGAGGTACGTGTAGGTGGAATTGGTTGTGTATAGTTGTTGTTGCATCTAACGTTAGAAATATGCCTTAAAGTTTTCTTGTTGATGGGTTAGTGATTATATATTATACACATTCATGGTCACCCACGAGACTTGTATACTGGGCTAGTGCACACAATTTTGGCACCAATTTCTTTCACAAAGAAAGGGAAGAATCGGTGGAGATGAGCAATATTGGTTTCAGTGTTATTTATGGCTCCTTTGTCTAAAGTTTTATTATGTACTTATTTATAATGTGACAATGTTCTTATGTACACTAATTAATAAAAGTGTGACCAGCCAAGAGCTAAAACAAATCCAAGCCATTGAAAATAGTTAAATTTAATTAAAAGTTTAATTGTCTAAAGTTTTGGAAATAGTTAAATAGCAATTGAACAAATCCAACCCGATTGACCCAAGTAACCCGACCCGACCCGATAAACGGGTTGCACGTTGGGTTGCACGTCGGGTTGCATATTTAAAAAACCCGACCGCGGGTTCAGAACGTCCAACCCGATGCACCATTGGGTTGAGTCGGGTTGAGTCAAACCCGACCCGACCCGATCCGTGTGCACCCAAACAGTTTGCCCACTGAGGTTTCATTTCACGATTAACTTTAGTGAAAAATTGGTGTTGATTACAATTTTAATCATATCAAATAACAAATAGACAAAAATATTCTTGAATCAAATAATATATTAAATTTATAAAAATAAAAATAAAAAATAAAAAAACTACATTTTTCATGTGAATATCCGTTTTCAGCTACTAATTTGAGTACATGAAGGTTGCTTTAACTTCCCTACACCGCCCACAACCCCCAAACCACAACCCACACTACTGAAACCCACCCCAACACCCCCCCCCCCCCCAAAAAAAACAAAAAAGAAGAGTGGCTTTCCGTCTTGTTACTGCCTTCGATTCGCTCGCCCACTCACGTCGTCTCATCCCCGCTGCAGCGAAGAGTAACTACGCACTATGTTTCGATTCAGTAATAAGGAAGATATAGTTGGGGTGGGGGTCTACGATGTGATTCTCAAGGGAGATACATGCTAACTATGGGTAGGAAGCGAGAACCATTTCCTAAAAATGAACAATTAAAAAAATAAGAGCCTTTTCGCGACTGGGTCTATCAGTGCAAGCCAACTGAACGCCATGATTGTTGAGTGGGTAGGTGGGTTAGGTGCACCTCTTGCTGAGTGGGAAGTAATGAGGCTAGTCTCCCCCCTGGTAGTAATCCCTTCCCGCGTATGCGCCTTTATTTAGATTCTTTCTATTTTTAATTGTTTGTCCAATAGAGAATCTTTATTAAAAAATCTCTTTGGCAAAACGCAATTCGTTGATTTTAACTAAGGTGTACCTTGCCTTTTTCAGGTAGGTTTGTTACGCCTATTCAGCTAAGCTCACAAACACGGGTTAAAGAACCCATGCCCACCACGGTCAATCATTATTCGGATCTTGCTTTTACCCCTTCTATCTTCCTTCGTTCCCGCTCTTCTAAGCTTTGGGTTAATGGTTTGGGTGATGTTCCACTTATGACATCGACAAGTGGTTTGGCAAGGAAGGGTGTGGAGCTGGTTTAGTGGCTTGAAAGAGCCGAGCCAACTAGCATGGATACCTAGGTGGCTGTGTAAAGGTGTAGTTAGAGCCCATGTGGGCATAGGGTGGGTAAGCAAGCGTAATCGCTATATTTCCAGGCAGGAGTAATAATATGATACAGTGGTGGAACCAACAAGATAGAGAGGATCTATATGTATTCTTTATATCATTTAATAAAATAAATCTATTACACTACAGGATTCTTCATATATAAATTGTACATTGAAACAAGATAATCTTTCTCACGTAGTGATCGTATCTTCTTAGCAGTCCTAAGGAAAGCTGGATCGATCAAATCCCGTCCCAACGAGAGCAGCGCGTGGGCAGGGTGGGCGGTGGATCTTATAAAAACCTTGACGGCATAATTTGTTCTAGCCTTAATTTTGGTACCTAAAAGTCAATGACATTGTGGGGAGATTGTAATGTGCTGATAAATTAGTTACAAATATGAGTAGGCTCCGATATACGTACTTGTTTTACCTTCCTTGCGGGGGCGAGTTCAGAAGCCCCTACTTCTTTATTATTTGGCTTTTTTTGGGGGGGGGAGGGTGGGATGGGGGTGCATACGGCGTTGGTCAGGGTGCCTCTCGTGGGCGGTGTTGAATACTTAAATATGTATGCTTAGCAAGAGCTTAATTGATCATATTGCATTAATAGTATCGTTAAATTCCTCAACTTAAGCATATTTGTAGTCTTTACATCTTTTGAATTAACTTTCTCTTAATTTTGGTTTTGATATAGGTTCGATAAAATGAGCATAACTTTCTATTTATAGATCAGAATAGTGCAAATCTTAATGTTTTCGAAAGCTGATTAAATTATCTATAAGATTGTATTTCACAAGCATCATCAAATTCGGGCTCTTAGTTGACCAAAAATGGGCTTTAATTGAACCTATCTACAGTGTCTGACCATGTCTCAGTATTTTGACCATATCTCTCAAAATACGTATCTAAATCGTATGAATCAAGATGTTCTAGAAAGCTGAGAGAAATATCTACAACTTTTAGGCAGACATGTGATCAAAATTCTCAATAATTCAATGTTAAAATCGGTGGTCAAAGTTGGTTCACCTAATTACCCCAATTGTCAACAAAATATTTGACAAATGTTCCTTTATAATTTGACAAGTTTGCCCCTGAATGTATCTATCAATAGAGGTGTCTTGTGACCCATTGGGGCATCTTGGCTTGGCTAGAATCACTTGTTATTGTGTTTTTCTCTCTTGTGTTTTTATGTTATTAATAAATCTTATTTTTGCAATTTGTTTTCTTTCTATTATAATGTCTTGCTAAATTCTCTATTGCGAAGGTGAAAAGGTGAAACCCTTTATATGAAAGTAGGGATTTTTTAACCCTTTGATTTATGCTTAATAATCATAATCTTTGTTATTTATTTTATATGATTTATATTTATTTTCTTAATCAATCTTGACACCACTTGTAAAGTGGATGTCTTGATCCATTATAGACAATCCTTGGCATATCAAATGCTTGGATCCTTTCTAGATGTTGTATGGTTCTTCCTTACCGACACAAATATAATTAGGAACATTGATTTGTTGTAGACATATAGTGATTGGCACAAGTGGTATAAATATTGGTAATAAAACAAATATAATTCATATAACTATAATTGGGCTTAAATGACATACCTTCTTATTGGAATCTCTTTGATGTGTGGATTCCAATTGAGTTATAATTGGGTTGTCTATTCTTATTTGATATATCAATGGCGAATCCCCTAACCTTAGCTTTCATTATTATTGTGTT
Source organism: Boswellia sacra (assembly GCA_013180625.2). Lineage (NCBI taxonomy): Eukaryota > Viridiplantae > Streptophyta > Magnoliopsida > Sapindales > Burseraceae > Boswellia > Boswellia sacra. The sequence continues at coordinate 41,858 of SNVD02015496.1, read as the reverse complement.
AATTCCTTTTACTTGTGTATTTTAATTTATTGTTTATGAATTTGTTATCTTATTTGCTTTGGTAGGTTTTACCACCTATTCTTGTGAATGGTCTTACCACCTTTTGTTTTTGTTTTACATTTGAATGATCGGTAGCACCGCCTACCATCTTAATCTTTATTTATTGATATTATCTTGTTATTCATTTATATTATTCATGTCATATTTGCTTACCTTATAATTTGTAACGCTAAAATCCCCTTCCTTATGGATCGGCCCCAGTCTCACCGGGCTTATTACTTCGACACTCCTATACTTGGGAGATAATCCTATTTTTAGATGTGTCAAGTTTTTGGCGCCGTTGCCGAAGAAGGTAAAAATTGGCGTGCAAAATTGTAAGTATTTTATTTTCTCATTTTAGATCTTAATTTTTTTCTTTGTCATGTGTTCATCTTTTATTCTCTTTTCTTTTCTCTTTCTCACATGAAAATTTGGTCACGAACATCTAGTGGTAGACTTGTTAGAAAAACATCATCTTTCTTAGAAACTATGGCCGACAATCATGTGAAAAAGTTCACGGATGAAGGAGACAATCGTTCCCAATAAAATGATCAAAACCAACCAAGAACCCTCAGAGATTACATTAATCTGGTAAAGACTAGTGTACCATCTTGTGTAGTTTCTCCTCGCGATTCAATCCATTTCAATTTCAAACCAAGTTTTGTTTGACTTTTATCCACCTTTCATAGCCTTGATATGGAGAATCCATATTCGCACTTAAAAATCTTTGAAGAGGTATGTAACTCCTACAATGACCCAAATTGTAGCATAAACACCATTAGATTAAAGCTTTTTCCTTTTTCTTTAAAAGATAAAGCTAAAACATGGCTACAAAATTTGAGGTCAAATTCCATCAGTTCATGGGAACAGATAAAACAACAATTTTTGAAATAATTTTTTCCTACCCATAGAACAAATTCTCTTAAAAGACAAATTTCCAATTTCACTCAAAAACAAGGGGAAACCCTTTACCAATGTTAGGATAGGTATAAGGAACTACTTAACACCTGTCCTCACCATGGTTTTGAAACTTGGAGAATAGTTGTACACTTCTATGAAGGGTTAACACCTCAAGATAAGCAACTAGTAGAGTTAATGTGTAATGGAGAATTTGGAGATAAAAACCCTGAGGAAGTAATTGACTACCTAGATTGCTTGGCAGACAAGGCTCAAAATTGGGACACTACTGGCACCTATGAGGTACCAAGCAAGGCCCCAACTTTGACATCCAATAGAGGCATTCACAACCTTAGGGAAGACCATGACCTTCAAGCCAAATTTGCATCCATAGCTAGAAAAGTCAAGGCTTTAGAAATGAAAAAAAAGTGGTCCATTGAATTCTATTTAAAAAATTGTCTATCACATTTATAATGATAATGACCATTCTACTGATGATTGCCCAACTTTGTCTGCCTTTAGGGAATGTCTCTATGAACAAGCCAATGCCTAGAACACTTTCAAAAGGCCAAATCACAATCCATACTCACAAATCTTGAATCCCGATTGGAGAAATCATCTAAATTTTAGTTGAAAAAATGACAATCATGCACAGTCTTCACAAGTCCTTTTCAAACACGACAAAATTTTCAAATTCTCATGATCATGCATATGCTCCTCCTCCTAGGAATGACTTTGAAGAGACATTGCATTCATTCATTACAAAGCAAGAGACTTTTAATAGTCAAACTGCTCAAACATTAGTAAATTTGTTAGACACTCTTGCAAAATTTGCATCCACATTTATAATCCAAGAAAAAGGAAAATTTCCTTCTCAAACATTGCAAAACCCCAAAGATCAATCTAACTCAAATGTAGGGAGTTCAGGTAACCATTATTTTGACCAAGCCAAATCAGTCATGACCCTTCGCAATGGTAAGGTTGTTAAAAAAGACATTTTTAACCCTTATGAGAAAGAAGAAGAATCGATCTCTAAAGGGCAGGAAGAGGTTGCCAAACCAACACCTGGCGAAGAATAAACCAAATCCTCATCTATGCCTCCATTTCCTCAAGCATTAGCCACACAAAAGAAGCCAACTTACAATTCTGAAATCTTTAAAATTTTCAAACAGGTAGAGGTCAATATTCCCTTGCTAGATGTGATCAAATAGGTACCTTCTTATGCAAAATTTTTAAAAGATTTATGCATTGTGAAAAGAAAATTGAATGTGAAAAAGAAGGCTTTTCTAGCCGAACAAGTAAGTGCTATTCTTCCAAATAGTAATATAATGAAATATAGGGATCCAGGTTGTCCTACAATTTCATGTGTTATTGGAGACCATAAAATTGAACAATCTTTACTTGATCTTAGTGCTAGTGCGAATTTGCTTCCATAGTCAGTTTTTAAGAAACTCAATCTGGGTGAGTTAAAACTGACTTCTGTGACTCTTTTGCTTGCTGATAGATCAATTAAAGTACCAAGAGGAGTAGTAGAAGATGTCTTAGTTCAAGTTGATAAATTCATTTATCCAGTGGATTTTATCATCTTGGACACACAACAAGTGGAAGTATGCAATTCAATTCCTGTTATTTTAAGGTGTCCATTTCTAGCTACCTCTAATGCTTTGATTAATTGCAGGAATGGAGTTATGAAGCTATCATTTGGGAACATGACATTGGAACTTAATGTTTTTAATATGTACAAACAACCACATGAAGAAGATGATGAAATTGAGGAGGCTAATATGATTGAAACTATTATGGAAGACCACATCCAGAAAGGGAGTTCTTTTGACCCTTTGGAAACTTGTTTAGTGAATTCATTAGAATCAAGTATGGAACTAGAGCCTAATCTTTTTGATATATGTTCTTTAGTAGATTATGCACAGGTGATGGAAAAAGGCTCAAAACCAAGATTCGAAGAATTGGAACAAATGAATGAAAGCAAGGAAGAGGAAGCGCCCAAGTTAGAACTAAAGCCCTTGCCTCAAGGACTAAAATACACATATCTTGGAGAGAATCAGACATATCCGGTGGTAATTTCTTCATCCCTCACAAGCGAGCAACAAGATAAGTTGATACACGTACTTAAAAGACATAAAAATGCAATTGGATGGACTTTAAAATACATAAAAGGCAATAACCCTTTGATTTGTACACATAGAATAATATTAGAAGAAAATGCCAAAACATCCCAACAACCTCAAAGGAGATTAAATCCCTACATGAAAGAGGTCATTAGAGCTGAAGTTCTCAAACCATTTGATGTGGGAATTATCTACCTTATCTCTGATAATAAGTGGGTAAGCCCTACACAAAGAAATCTGGCATTACAGTAGCCAAAAATGAAAAGAGAGAATCATTGCCAACTCGAGTCTCATCTAGTTGGAGTGCATTGATTATAGAAAATTAAATGCTGTCATAGAAAAGACCATTTTCCCTTACCATTCCCTGACTAAATTCTAGAAAGAGTAGCAGGGCACTCCTACTACTGTTTTCTTGATGGATATTCAGGCTATTATCAAATTCCTATTGCACTTGAAGACCAAGAAAAGACCACATTCACGTGCCCCTTCGGCACTTTTGCATTTAGGAGGATGCCTTTTGAACTTTGTAATGCCCCAGCCACTTTTCAAAGATGCATGTTAAGGATTTTTAGTGACATGGTTGAGCATTGTTTAGAAGCTTTTATTGACGATTTAACTGTCTTTGGAAATTCTTTTGGGAATTGTCTTGAAAACTTAGAAAAAGTCCTAAAAAGGTGTGTAGAAAAAGGTCTTATTTTGAATTGGGAAAAATGTCATTATGTGGTCACTTCAAGAATTGTCTTAGGTCATGTGGTGTCTTCTAAGAGAATTGAAGTGGACAAAGTAAAAGTGGAATTAATTTCCCATTTGCCTCCACCAAAAACAGTCAAAGAAGTCCGTTCATTCTTAGGGCATACTAGATTTTATAGGAGGTTCATAAGAAATTTCAGTCTTATATCTAAACCTCTTTGTAACCTCTTACTAAAAGACATTTCTTTTGAACGGACTCAAAAATGTCAAAATGCCTTTGATAAATTAATTGGACTTTTAACAACTGCTCCAATTATGCAATCTCTTGATTGGTCCTTGCCTTTTGAATTGATGTGTGATGCAAGTGACTATGCCGTTAGTGTTATCTTAGGACAAAGAAAAAAAAGGTAAGCCATATGTGATATACTATGCAAGTAAGACTTTAAATGATGCACAAATGAATTACACAACAATTGGAAAAGAACTACTTGTAGTAGTATTTGCATTGAACAAATTTCGATCTTATTTAATTGGTTCTCCAACGATTGTTTACAATGACCATGCAACTGTAAGATATTTAATGTCTAAACAAGATGCAAAACCTAGATTGATATAGTAGATCTTATTGCTCCAGGAATTCAACATCACAATAAAGGAAAAGAAAGGAGCCGAAAATGTCGTTGCAGATCATCTTTCAAGACTAACGATAGATACATTAATTGAAACTTCACCTATCAATGACTCTTTTCCTGATGAATTTTTATTCTACATTGCTGTTGTACCTTGGTTTGCTAACATTGTAAATTTTCTTGCAATAGGAGAAATGCCACCTCATTAGAATGCTCAAGACAAAAGGAAGTTTTTGGGCAAGGTGAAAAATTTTTATTGAGATGACCCATATATATTCAAATATTGTCAGGATCAAATAATTAGAAGATGCATACCCGACAATGAGGTAAGTAGTGTCATTAATTTTTGTCAATCCGAAGCATGTGGAGGACATTTCTCATCTAAAAAAACAGCTGCTAAAATCTTGCAATGTGGATTTTATTGGCCCACTTTATTTAAGGATGCACATGCATTTTGCAAAACTTGTGAAAATTGTCAAAAATTGGGATCCATTTCAAAACGAAACATGATGCCTTTAAATCCCATTCTTGTTGTTGAAATCTTCGACTGTTGGGGTATTCATTTTATGGGACCTTTTCCACCTTCATTTAGTTTTGTGTACATTCTTGTTGCAGTAGATTATGTTTCAAAATGGGTCGAGGCAATTCCATGTCGAAACAATGATCGTAAAATAGTTATCAAATTCTTGAAAGAGAAAATCTTGTGTAGATTTGGAATTCCTCGAGCCATTATTAGTGAGGGGGTGCACATTTTTGTAACAAACCATTTGAAACTCTAATGAAGAAATATGGAATAACCCATAAAGTTTCTACACCTTATCACCCACAAACGAATGGACAAGTTGAATTAGCCGATAGGGAGATAAAACAGATCTTAAAAAAAACGGTTAACTTAAACTGTAAAGATTGGTCTTTAAGACTTAATGATGCACTTTAGGCTTACTGAACTGCATTCAAAACATCATTGGGAATGCCTCATTATAGATTATTTATGAAAAACCTTGTCACTTGCCTATAGAAATTGAGCATAAAGCTTATTGGGCCATTAAAACATTTAACACAAATTTGGATGATGCTTGCAGTTACGTAAACTCCAACTGAGTGAACTTAAAGAAATCAAGAATGAGGCTTATGAAAATTCTAAAATCTACAAAGAAAAAATATAGGTTTTTCATGACAAATTCATTGTTAGAAAATCTTTTGAACCTTCACAAAAAGTTCTTTTGTATAATTTAATATTGCACTTATTTCCTGGTAAACTTCGGTCTCGCTGGACTGGACCTTTCATTGTTAAAAATGTTTTCCCTTATGGAGCAGTTCAAATTGAGAACCCAAAGAATGGTAATGCGTTTAAAGTTAATGGATAACGGTTAAAACCATTCTTTGAAAATTTTGACTAAAACGAAGAGTTCATTGCTTTAATCGATCCTTTTGAATGATTGATTTTTCCTGGTCAAGTGGCGGATACGGTACTTCGTGGCTTTTAAAGTCGGTTTTTTAGTTCCCTAAAAACTGTTGCTCACCTTGCATTCATTTTCTTTTCTTCTCTCTCATTTTTTTCACATGGATACCATTCTCTCAAATCTGTACAAACATTTTTCCTCTCTTCCTCAAAATGTTTTGCTTAAAATTTACAAAGCTCGCGCAGAAAGACTAAGGATGTTGATGCGCAAGGGTTTTCCTGTTGATTTAAGATGGTTAATTGAAGCCAAGATTCGATTTTCTTGTGAGTTTTCAAATAATCTTGTTTCCTACATACCAGGTTTGGGAAAAAGCTCTTACGCCAAAAAGCGAAGAGCAAAAAGGTTACAAGTTTGTCACAGATGTGTAAGATGGACTTGTAACCAGCGTTGCCTCTCCTTGGGATGTATGTCTAATAATCGAGAGGATAAACTACAGTTCATCAAGAATGGACTGGGTAGGGAGTCTTTGGATGATATCCGAGTGACTCTTGAGACGCATTCTTGTGGACTTGTACAGCGTGAAATTTTTTAATTGTGGACACAATTCCGAGATGAGTAAGAACGTTATAGTCTTGGGAATATGACTCAAAACGACCTTGTTTGCCAGTTTATAAGAAAATTGGATGGGAAGCATATCCCCAACTCATAGAAGGTGTTTAAGCCGTTTCTAGACGTAAAACCAGAGGAAGATGTGAGCCACACTCACAACTACCTATATATATCTATGTGTGTTATCATTTTTGAATTTTAATACATTACAGCTGTCATTTTTTAATTTGTATCTTTTGTTTGACTTGTGCATTTATGGTATTTTATTTCATCATCTTTTTTTTTGAATTTCTATGCATTATTGTCAAACTTTTTCAACAAACAACCGAGCTACCTATTTAGATGTCATCATTAGAATACCTTTTTGCACTCCATAAATATGACATCTCTTGTTCTCCTCTTCACACATAGTTAGAGAGTTGCATAGATATGGAAGGAACCTCAAAACGTCAAATCCAAAAGATATATATATTCTGTGGATCTCGACCTAGAAAAAGTGAAGAGTTTGTAGCAGTAGCAAATTATCTTGGTAGACTATTAGCTGAAAGAACGATTCATGTGGTTTATGGGGGAGGTAGCCTCGGGTTAATGGGTTGTGTATCAACAGCCGCACTCGTAGGAGGCAGTCAAGTTTTAGGTATTATTTCTAAAGCTTTGGCTGTAGAAAGCATTGTTGGAAAAATAGTTAGGAAGGAGTTACAGGACTGCTCTATGCATGAACACATGGCATATATGCTTATCAATTCGGATGCCTTTATTGCTTGACCAGGCGGCTTTGGTAATCTCGAAGGAATTTTTCAAATTGCCTCTTAGGCCCAACTAAATCTCCATCAAAAACCCATGGGTTTGTTGAATGTTAAAAATTTCTTTGATGCTTTGATAAGTTTTGTTGATGCAGCTATAGAGCAGAATTTTATCCCTCATTCGGTGCGACAGATCCTTGTTTCTGCCACTTCTGCTAGTGAGTTACTTGACAAATTACAAGCAATCAAGTATGAACCTGACCCAGCTATAACTCAAATTAATTGGTCAGCGGGATAAAACAAAAAGTGCAAATTGGATATGAATCTCCGTTTGTAATTTCTTGTCTTGTCTTTTATTTTATTTTTATCATTTTATTTTATAAGTCTTTCAGGTCGTCTGTCACAACCCGCACCCAATGTAGTAATACTGCAACGGATAAGGGCTTGCCAAGAAAACACAGTTGTCGCTATGCCGAAATCCTCTCTTAATCTTTAATTGATTGAATACCTGGGGTACATAATAGACTAGTGAGTGTGAAACTCAATAAGCAGCTAGAATTATGAAATTGGCGTAACACCCAAAATAAAACAATTAATGGCGATAACCATTTCAGAATATGACCACTATTAAACACTTATTCCATAAAGTACCAATTACTGTTTATTTCTTGGTATATAAGTCACCAGTGCCTTACTAAGAAAGTCAGAAAATTCATTTCACTGTTCAAGGATCACGCCTCTACGCAAGAAAACTGGCACGGTGGTGCCAAGTTTTTTATTTCCAATCCGTTGCAAATTTCGGTTCCGCGCTCTTGCACCAAGGGAGAGGCACGCATGCGCCAACTCTCTATTCTCTCTTACTTGAGTCGGTGCAATTAGCGCTCCAGCGCAAAAAGTATGGCACAGCGATGCCATTCTCTGTCTATACCTCTTTAGGTCGGTTAAAGATGCGCTCATGCACCATTTAATGGTGCTCATGCACCAACCTTGCATCATTGGCCAATTTCCTAGACCAATTACTCACTTATCCCATCACATTTCTAATTCTATAAATACTTGTCTATGGGTGATCAAACATGGCTTTTCTATGTCAAAGCTCATCGCATATATCTATACAAACACCCATTTATATACACGTCTCATTTACAAATAAACTTTTCACAATTCTAACACATCCTCATGTGCTCCCATAAACACATAAATCATTCACACACAAGTTTCCACCAACTAGCTACATTGTTCATATGGATATCTAATTCACATAATTTCGGAAGCTTTCACAGTATAGTCACAGATACTTAGAAACAGTGCTCTCTAATCAAGGTAGGACTTTTCGTTTCACAGTTAGTTCCCATATGTACGCCTACCCATGAATCAGCTCAAGGCTAGTCTGACAATCCGGGTGATACCGGGCCCATGCTATCGAATCTCGTTTAGAGAAACACATGGTCCAGACCTCTCCTCAAGCCATGGGGATACGAAACAGTAGAGATACATTCAGAGGCCTACCCATGAAATAGCTCAAGGCTAGTCTGACAATCCAGGTGATACTAGGCCCATGCTATCGAATCTCGTCTAGAGAAACACATGGTGTAGAACTCCCCTCAAGCCATGGGAGTACATAACAGTACGGATACATTCAGATGCCTATACTTGAAATAGCTCAAGGCTAGTCTGACAATCCAGGTGATACCAGGCCCATGCTACCGAATCTCGTCTAGAGAAACACATGGTCCAGACCTCCCCTCAAGCTATGAGAGCCAAATATCCTAAGTTATGGCATGCCACTCAGATATCAGTTTTCACATTCAGTCACATAAGTGAAGCTCTATATTAAGCTTTCACTCACATATCACATTACACATTTCAGTCACATAAATGAAGCTTTATGTCAAGCTTCTAACCCAATCACAACATATCACAATTCATTCCCCATAATGCTAGCATTTAACGGTATCACATTTGACATTTGACATTCAATATATTCACATGGGCTTGGCATGTAATTTCAAATCCATAACACATCACACAGTGATACATGCCTTCACACATCACAATATTGCAGTTCACTATCATGATTGAAGTTTTACGTAGGCTTCTCATTAATCACATATACATTCATAAACACAATAAGCCTTCATATCTCACATACACTTATGGATGTGCACAATCCACACGTTGGCATCATTTCTGCACATATAGAACCCCATTGAATTCTTTATTAGTGCCAACCCTTCCATTACTCTTCGATGTATTTCAATCACATCTTTGCATAACTATGTCCATGTATAACTGATCTCATTCATTTTTCGCTCGTACATATTCATGGCACTCTTAATACACATGGTTTTTCATAGACATTCATTTGCCATGCCCTCCACATGAGGAATTAGTATCCTAGAACGTTTAGCATGTATTTCATTCTTCATATACACACATCATTTCATTGGCAATATTATTCAAGCCATAGCACAGCAAATCCACATATATGAGGGCACATTCACATTTCTGTATCTCACACACATAGAAGTTACACCAACATGTCAATCACATACACATCAAAATGTGTGAAATCACACATTTCATAAATCACTATAAACCCTAATCAAATCATTTCCCATATCAAGGTTCATGTATTCATGGCCCCATCCATATTCCATCAACACATTTCACATATATTCACAAACACAATCATTAAACGCATTTAATTAAAAGTTAACATCTATTGTGTCTTCAAAAAGGTCTAGCTACTTACCTGGTTAGCCTCGCCTCTTAATTTTGTTTTCATGTATTTCTTGATAAGCAGCTGTTTAAAGTTCATCTCTTCTTCTTCTCCTTCCTCTCTGGTAACCATTGCCATAGTCATGACACATTGATCAGTGTCCATTTAGAAGTCATTAAATTGCTTATAGGTTAACAATAAATCAACCAACCAATAACATCATTTATTAAACTCTATCACACACACACATATTGGTTGGATTATTATAATAAGAGATTATTCATTTCCAATCATCACCAAACTTCATGGAACTCAAATAAACATAAAATTTATAGTCCATGAATTTTATTGAGCCAAAATAAGGTCATATAGCCCTTGAAAATCCTTAATTTCATTCACATAGCAAATCTCTTTGCAGACATCTCAACTGAACAGTACAACTTTGAACACTTTTATAAAATTCTACAATAATCTAATCTCTACCAAACTTTCCAGTATAAAACTAGACACATATAAGAGTCATTCCACCAAAAATCATGATTTTCTAAGAAGTTTAAGGCAGCCAAACGGAATTTATTTCACATACTCTGTTCTGGAACTTAACATTCACAGTTCTTTAAGTCCATATTTGAAAAATCATAACAATTCATACACAAGTCGAAAAACCATGAAAATATGCCGTCTAACATAAAACATACCCAAGGGTTTGTGTATAAAAAATCAAAAAATGTTACAAATATTTGGCCCCTAAAATCGGGTTCAATCTCCCTGCCCTGTTTTAAAACAGGGGAATTCACAATTTTGAACCAGAATTTCAAAAATTCATTACAGTGTACACACTACGAATTTTTGAGTGTTTCAAAATTATATAAACTCCTTGAGGTGTCTAGTTTATCATATAGAAATTTTAGAGTCAGCAAACAACCATGAAATTTATGAGAATTTTCGGACTTAGCACTATTCAAAAAAACAACTCTGCAGATTTCATGCTCATACTTTACTTCTAGCTTCCTAGCATCATCAAATCTCTAAATTCTTCCATAACTCACTCCAATTCATGTTTTTCTAGCTATTTACTGCATATGCCTAACATGAAATATCACAAACAACAATAACCCATCACTTAATTGCATGGTTATGGCTAGAGTTAGAGAGAGAGGAGTGAATCTTTACCTCTTGGACTCTTGTTTCCTTCCTCTCCTCTTGATTCCGTGGCGAAAATTGAGAGAAAATGGGGAGAGAGTGTGTTGGACGTTTCAACGAGAAAGGGGGAAGAAAATGAATTTTGTAGAGTTATTCCATGGTTTATAGATATACATCACACAATAATTTCAATTAAGCCCTTACACTTTCTTAGCTTTTCACTCACACCCTTCTATCTCTCATCTAATTTCATCCATCTCCATATATATACATATACACCTCATAATGTTAATAATACCTATTTTTACAATATACATATAAGTTATACTTACTTAAAATTTGGAGTGTCACATCGTCTCTCTTGAATAACAGAAGCTTCAGGTAATGTCTCCTATGCTTTATCTCTCTACATTTAAATATTGATGATAATGTTTTATTTGGTTGGTAGGGAAGGATAGTAGACATAAGTGTGCCTTAAATTTTGTTTTTCTTGTAAAAAAAAAAGCGAGTTAGTAATTAGATTCAGAGTGCGGTGTAAGGAGTTCAAATCCTCTTGAGACGCATTCTAGGTCACGAATGGTAGAGTAAAGAGGGTCAGTTTGAACTCGTGAAACACAATCTAACCAATTTGTCATTTTATTTTTGCATTTTTGAAGACTTATTTTAACTAACTTGATATTATTTAGTTTTGATTTTTGAATTTTATAACAAGGAGGTCTTATTCATTTTACTTTGAATTATTCAAATCTATGAACTCTCACAACCTTATCATTCAATAAACTTTGTACTTATGTACACATTAAGTAAGTATTCATGAATCTTTCTTCACACATACACATACCTTGATGCATGATTGTGGGTGGTGAAATGAAATGTTGTAATATTTAAGTTCTTTTGTTTTGTTTAGGATAACAAAAAAAGGAAGGGGAAAGTTCAAAAAAAAGGGGAAGAAAAAAAAAAGAAGAGAATGATTATGGATAAGTTTGGTCTCGTAGCCTCCTTAATTCGAGCAATTAAGCCTGAGGGGTGCCTTAACACCTAATACCCTAAGACCAACTGGTTTGGGAGTTATTGGCCTAAAGCTCGTTATATGGATTAAGAAGAAAGCTTAATGGGATTGAATATTGCACTATCCACAAGTTTCTAAGCAAAGCATCGGCAACTCAAGTCGTTAAGCTCGTAGGGGTGTCTTAACACCTAAATATCCTAAGGCCAACTGGTTTGCGAGTCATTAGCCTAAGGCTCGCTACATGGGTTAAAGATGCATTCTTTCAAAAAAAAAGAGAAAAAAAGAAAAAAAAAATATATATATATATACAAAAATAATGATGAATGAATGCCCTCTGCCTAAGGTTGTTAGCCTTAACAAATATTAGAACTGACATGGTTTTTTTCTAATAAGCTCCATAGTAATGTGTCGACTGAGTACAAAAAAAGAAAGTTTGTTAATATCTTAACTGAAGGGTTTAAAAAAAATAGGCTGAGAGTTTGTTTATTTGGATAAAATCAAGGAGAGTGCCATAATGACCATCTTGGATGTAAAATTCTATAAATCACTTCTAAATAATAACGCTTTAATTGCTAGGGAATAGCAATAAGCTGGTTTGGGGGTGTGATGAACACTTAAATATGTATGCTTAATAAGAGTTTAATTCATCATATTGTATTAATAGTGTCATTAAATTCCTCAACTTGAGCATATTTGTAGTCTTTACATCTTTTAAATTAACTTTCTCATAATTTTGATTTTGATGTAGGTTCGGTAAAATAGGCATAACTTTCTATTTATAGATCAAAATGGTGCAAATCTTAATGTTTTAGAAAGTTAATTAAATTATCTACAAGATTGTAAGCATCATCAAATTCGGGCTCTTAGTAGAACTTCAAATGATCTAATCTACAGATTCGGTCCAGTCTGACCATGCCTCAGTATTTCGACCATATATCTCAAAATATGTATCCAAATCGTATGAATCAAGATGTTATAAAAAGCTGAGAGAAATATCTACAACTTTCAGGGACACATGTGATCAAAATTCTCAATAATTCAATGTCAAAATCGGTGGTCAAAGTTGATTCACCTAATTGCCCCAATTGTCAACAAAATATTTGATAAATGTTCCTTTGTAATTTGACAAGTTTGCCCCTGAATGTATCTATAAATGTTGACCCAAGTATGGCAACCCAAGAGGGGGGGTGCGTTGGGTTTTTATTTATATAAACAGATTTAGAAAACTTTTCTTGAAAGATCAAAATTATTTAACTCTTTCTTTGAGAATAGAGGTGAAGAAGATGAAAATAGAAGTTGTCTAAGATGCAATCAAGAGAATAGCAATAATGAACAATCACAAGTGCAAGTAAATGTAAAGAGGATAGGGATAGAGAGAGTGCAAACTCAATTTACGTGGTTCGGCAAACCTTGCCTACGTCCACGGGCTCCTAGCTCCACGAGCTAAGCTTTCTACTAAGTTGTAGAAATTTTTACAACTTGCTTGATGAACAACCTCACCAAGACTTTTTCCTTCAACCCTTGGTAATACCACACCAAGAGTTCTTCTTGATGAACAACCTCACCAAGGCAACTTCCTTCAACTTTTGATAACACCACACCAAGAGTTCTTTTTGATGAACAACCTCACCAGGGCAACTTTCTTCAACCCTTGATTACACCACACCAAGAGTTCTTCTTGATGAACAACCTCACTAAGGTAACTTCCTTCAAATCTTGATAACACCACACCAAGAGTTTTTCTTGATGAACAACCTCACCAAGGAAAGAATTCTCTCAAGGATAACTTTTATCCTTTACGAGTAGATCTCACTCTCACCACAATACAAGAACAAAGAAAATTTTTACAACAAAAGTACAACTCTCTTCAAAGATAGATAAAGAATATAAAAGCTCTCTAGACTTGATATTTCTCTTTTTTTTTTTTTGTTTGATAGATGCTTCTCTTGATCTTCTTGAATGCATGGGAGAAGGGCTCCTTTTATAGGAAAATGGGAAGAACTTAATCAAGTGAAGACACTAACTCCAAATTTTCTGCCCACCATAAAAACTATAATTTTGTCTATCATTTTTGTCAATATTCCATTTAAAATTTTGAACATAAAAGATCTGTACAATTAAATAAGTTTTCCAACGCATCAAGAACCAAGTCATTTGGATATCTGTAGCTCAAAATATGCCCAAAACACCATTCGGTGCTCATGTGACTTGATTTTTCTTTCTTATGTCAGTCCACCGATTTGGATGTGTATTATGTTGGCCTTCCATTTGAAATTTTAATTTCATCAAAGAATATGAAATGTTCTCCCTTGAATCATATTTCCAATGCCATAAGAATCAAGTCAGTTGAATATTTCTATCTCAAGATATGGATAAAACATCATTCAGTGCTCATATGAATTGATTTTTGTTCTCTGTGTCAGTCCACCGAATTGCATGTCAATTATGTCAGCCTTTCATTTGAAATTTGAATTTATTCAAAACATATGAAATGTACGTCATTAAGTCTTCTTTCCAATTCCATAAGAATCAAGTCATTTTGATATTTCTAGCTCAATATATGTCCAAAAGAGTATTCGGTGCTCATCTTAGCTGCTTCCATTTGTCTTTCAGCTTGCATGATGATTTGACAATATTGCACTTCAAATTTGAATTTCTTTAAAGCATATAAAATGTTATAAATTAAGTAAGCTTTCAAAGGCTCAAGAATCACATCATTTAGACATCTATAGAGATGTATGTGACCAATTGATTGAACATTGCTCATGTGTCACATTCCTTGAGTCAAACCTTGTTCTTAAACTTTTGTGCCTTTAACATGTCGTCTTCTCTTTAACTTCAACACTTCATTTTAATAAGCCTCTTCTTGATTTTACAATTATTTTAATGATCTAACACTTCATTTTAATAAGCCTCTTCTTGATTTTACAATTATTTTAATGATCTTAGTCTTGCACATAAATAAACATGTTAGTAAATCTCAATGAATCAATGTGTATTGTTATCATCAAAATTATCATGTAGCCTTAGGGCTAACAATCTCCCCCTTTTTGATGATGATAAACCATTGATTGCTTTCAAATAATATCTAAACTAAAGAATGAAAATAGAATACAGAATAAAAAAAAATGGCACTTGTTATGAATATAAGTAATCCAACTATTTCTCCCCCTTTTGTTATCATTAAAAAGATGTAATCAAATTAACTACTCCCCCTAAATATATTCTCCCCCTTAACATATGCTACCATTCAAAGATTATCATATTAAAGCAAAATTAAGACATATCCAACATGCCTAATTCTCTTCTAATTATGCAAAATCTATCTTGACTAAGGGGTTTAGTAAATATATCGGCTAATTGTTTATCGATGGGAACAAATTCTAAAGAAATATTACCTTTTTGCACATGATCTCTAATAAAATGATGTCTAATCTCTATATGCTTAGTCCTAGAGTGTTGTATGGGATTTTTTGAAATGTTGATGGCACTTGTATTGTCACATTTGATGGGAATATGATCAAATACCACACCATAATCTTTTAAAATTTGTTTCATCCAAAGATATTGTGCACAACAACTTCCTACTGCAATATACTCAGCTTCTACGGTTGATAAGGCAACAGAATTTTGTTTTCTACTAAACCATGAGACTAATGCATGTCCTAGAAAATGGCAAGAGCCACTAGTGCTCTTTCTATCAAGAAGACTTCCAGCAAAGTTCGCATCGGAATAACTAATTAGATCAAAATTATCACACTTAGAATACCAAAGACCTAGATTTATAGTTCCAAGAAGATATCTAAATATCCTTTTGACAGCCTTAAGGTAAGATTCCTTTGGACAAGATTGAAATCTAGCACACATACACACATTAAACATAATATCAGGTCTACTAGCAGTTAAATACAAAAGAGAGCCAATCATACCTCGATATTTTATTACCTTAACATCTTTTCCTTTCTCATCTTTATCAAGCTTGGTTAATGTACCCATAGGTGTGTCATATGTCCTTGAATTATCCATGCCAAACTTCTTGAGAAGATCTCTTGTGTATTTAGCTTGATTAATGAAGATCCCATCTATTGATTGCTTGATTTGAAGTCCAAGGAAGAAATTTAATTCTCCTATTAAGCTCATTTCAAATTCTTGTTGCATGCACTTGAAAAATTCCTCACACATAGAGACATTAGTAGCACCAAATATAATATCATCAACATAGATTTGAACAATTAATAAATCATCAGTTTTTGTTTTAATAAAAATAGTAGTATCAACTTTTTTTCATTTGGAAACCATTATCAATGAGAAATTTGCTCAATCTATCATACCATGCTCTTGGTGCTTGTTTCAAGCAATAAAGTGCATTTTTGAGTTTGAAAACATGGTTTGGAAAATCATGATTTTGAAAACCAAGAGGTTGCTCTACATATACTTCCTCCATAATGTAACCATTTAAAAATGCACTTTTGAGATCCATTTGATATAATGTAAAATTTTTATAACATGCAAATGCACACAACATTCTAATTGATTCTAATCTAGCAACCAGTGCAAAGGTTTTCTCATAATCAATACCTTCTTCTTGATTGTATCCTTGAGCAACAAGTCTAGCTTTGTTTCTAATAATGGTGCCATTTTCATCTACTTTATTTCTAAAAATCCATTTAGTGCCTATAATAGAATGATTTTTGGGTCTAGGGACTAATTCCCAAACTTGATTTTTCTCAAATTGATTCAATTCTTCTTGCATAGCCAAAATCCAACTTTCGTCATTTTCGGCTTCTTTAAAAGATTTTGGTTCAAATTGAGAGACAAAAGCAAAATGATTACAAAAGTTCTTAAAAGAAGATCTAGTTTGCATACCTTGTGATGGTTCACCAAATAATGAGATCTTTAGGGTGAGCTTTTTGTTACGGCCCGCCCAATTTGCTTGCTAGAGTGGCCCAAAATGTGCACAAAGGCTTGGCCCGGTTTCTAGAACACATGCAATCCAAGCCCATTTTCTAGAAACTCTAGCAAAGTCAAATATGTAATACTCTCACATGTAAATATACATTGTCAAAGGTAATTCACCTACCACACCTAATTTAGGTAGGACTCATTTGTGGCCCTTGGATGTAATAAATCCTAGCCATTCATTTGGGAGGTGGATTAGTATAAATACCCCTCCATGGCTCATTTGTAAGGCACCAAGCAATTACAACACAAAGCATTGTAAGAGTTCTCTTATGTAATACAAAGCTCATTTGCATTAGCAATACTTGCCTCTAAGTTCCATCTCTTCTTCTAGCCTCTAAAGCTCTTAAGCTCAACGGTCCTAACTTCTCCTTGAGCGAGAAGCAATCTACAAGGCTTACTTAGCAACTTTCGGGTTCAAGTTGTCTAAGTGCCGCACGAGCAGCTGCGCTAAACTCTAAGCTCGTGACAGTTGGTATCAGAGCACGGTTCGAGCACAAGAGCAAATGGCATCTGATATCGAAGGACCATGGAGGAGCAAGTCCGTGGACGTGAGGAACAACCTCAGCCTCAACCACGCCCACAAGGAAAATGAGGTAAGTCCAAAGCTCTCTCCTCGGAATCCTTAGAGCCTCGTGTTGCTAGCATTGAGCAATCCCTTTCGAGTATGGACAATACTATTGAGGGCCTCTCCGACCATCTCGAAGGCCTAGAGACGGATTATGGAGAGATCACCCAAGCAACAAAGTCCACAATACTCGAGTTTAGTGAAAACCTCACACGAGAGCTCGCTAGCTTACAAAGCTTTGTGGAACGTGAGTTGCGGGCAATCCGTGTGGAAGTGGAGGAATCTCGCACAGAATGGGAGAAGCACCGTTGCGAACGTGCTAGCCCCTCCTACTCAAGTCCTAGCGGGCTAAGCAACATGCAAGTGCCAACTCCCGCCACATACCATGGCACTCGCAACGCTACGGAAGTCGAAAACTTCCTATTCGGCTTGGAGCAATATTTCGAGGCGAAAGGTGTCTATGATGATGCTTCGAGAATAGGCATTGCGCCTACTTTCCTTCGTGATGCAGCCCAACTGTGGTGGCGTCGTAAGCATGGCGACGCGGGCAAAGGCATGTTGTCCTTCGCACATGGGAGGACTTTAAGAGAGAGCTACGGAAGCATTTCTCTCCAAGCAATGCGGAAAAGGAGGCAAGGGGTCGCCTCCGCCGTTTGAAGCAAAGTGGCACCATTCGCGAGTACATCAAAGATTTCACCACAATCATCCTTGAAATTGAAGGTATGTCCGAAAAAGACTCCCTCTTCTACTTCCTTGATGGCTTAAAAGATTGGGCAAGGGTTGAGCTTGAGAGGCGTGGCGTGCAAAACCTTGATGACGCCATAGCCATAGCCGAATCCCTCGTCGACTACACGTCCCAATCAAAAGAAAGGAAGACCAACCATGGCAAAGGTGGGGGAGAACGAAACACCAAGAAAGGACATGACCGAAGGGATGGTGGTGCGCGCAAGGCTTTCGGAGGGGACAAACGAGACACGCCTAACAAAGGTAAGTTCGAAGCCCCTAAACCTAAAAGTCCTTGTTTTATATGTGATGGTCCTCATTGGGTTCGGAATTGCCCAGAGAGGAAAACTCTCAACGCCCTTGCCGCTCAACATGAGGGCGTAAACAATGAAGAGCCACAAGCGGGGATGGGTTCTCTCCGCACAATTGGCACACTCAAAAGACCCACATCTATGCAAAAGGGTCTTATGTATGTGAGCGCCACAATCAATGGCAAAGACGTGCGTGCGATGCTTGACACGGGGGCCACGCACAACTTCATTTTGGAAGACGAGGCCAAACGGCTAGGCCTCAAATACACCAATGGAGGTGGCACCATCAAGGCGGTAAACTCACCCGCCAAGGCAATCTTGGGAGTGTCCAAGGCAACAACGGTACAACTTGGCGCATGGAACGGTAAGCTTGATTTCTCCATTGTTCCCATTGATGATTTTCAAGTAGTGCTTGGCATGGAATTCTTCGACCAAGTCCATGCTTTCCCCATACCATCTTCCAACTCCCTCAACATACTCGACGGGAGTCATTCATGCATGGTGATGGCGGAGCGTGCAACAAAAGTTGAAGGCAAAATGCTCTCCGCACTACAATTCAAACGGGGAATGAAGAAGGATCCAAGTTTCCTTGCCACCGTTCGAGAACTGAACGATGGAGAGGACGTTGCCATTGCCAAGGACCCAACGCCAAGGCAAATCCAAGCCATCCTTGAGAAATACAAGGATGTCATGCCCCAAGAACTTCCAAAGAAGTTGCCTCCACGACGGGAAGTGGATCATGAGATCGAGTTGGAGCCCGGTGCAAAACCTCCAGCCATGGCGCCTTACCGCATGGCGCCACCCGAACTTGCGGAGTTGAAGAAGCAACTCCAAGATTTACTTGATGCGGGTTACATCCAGCCCTCCAAAGCTCCATATGGTGCACCCGTCCTCTTCCAAAAGAAGAAGGATGGATCTCTCCGCATGTGCATTGACTATCGGGCACTCAACAAAGTAATAATCAAAAACAAATACCCAATACCTTTGATTGCGGAATTGTTCGACCAACTTGGGAAGGCTCGATACTTCACCAAGCTTGATTTGAGATCGGGGTACTATCAAGTGCGCATCACAAAGGGTGACGAACCAAAGACCGCGTGTGTAACAAGGTACGGTGCTTATGAATTTCTTGTTATGCCATTCGGTCTTACGAACGCACCCGCCACCTTTTGTACCCTCATGAACAAGCTCTTCCATCCCTATCTTGATCAGTTCGTGGTAATCTACTTGGATGACATTGTCGTCTATAGCACAACTCTTGAAGAGCACGTGCAACACCTCCAACAAGTCTTCCAAGTGCTACGCGACAACGAACTCTACGTCAAGAAAGAAAAATGCTTTTTTGCACAACGAGAGGTAGAATTTCTTGGCCACCGAATTCGGGACGGAAAGCTTATGATGGATCAAGTGAAGGTGAAGGCCATTCAAGAATGGGAGCCACCAACCAAGGTACCCGAACTTAGATCTTTCCTTGGGCTGGTTAATTATTATCGGCGGTTTATCATGGGCTATTCAGCCAAAGCTGCCCCACTCACGGATCTTCTCAAGAAGAACCGTTCATGGCATTGGTCCGAAGAATGCCAACGTGCCTTCGAAGAATTGAAGAAGGCCATATGTGCGGAACCGGTAATGGTGCTACCCGACCACACAAAGCCATTTGAGGTACACACGGATGCTTCCGACTTTGCTATAGGGGGAGTTCTTATGCAAGATGGGCATCCCATTGCATATGAGAGCCGCAAGCTCAATGACACGGAGCGGCGATATACGGTCCAAGAAAAGGAGATGACCGCCATCATTCATTGTCTACGGGTTTGGCGACACTACTTGCTTGGTTCCCACTTTGTCATCAAAACCGACAATGTGGCAACAAGCTACTTCCAAACTCAAAAGAAGCTCAGCCCCAAGCAAGCAAGATGGCAAGATTTCTTGGCCGAGTTCGACTATAGGCTCGAATATAAAGCGGGCAAGGCAAACGTTGTGGTCGATGCCCTAAGTCGCAAGGCGAAACTTGCCACCCTAAGTGCAAGTCGTCCACAAAGTGTGCTCATTGACCGCATCAAACAAGGCCTAGAGCACGATCCCTTAGCCAAGAATCTCTTAAAGTTGGCAAGTGAGGGGAAGACACGACGCTTTTGGCTTGATGAAGGCCTACTCCTCACAACCGGGAATCGCTTGTTTGTACCAAGACATGGGAACTTGCGAAAGGAAATCATCAAGGAGTGCCACGATTCCAAATGGGCTGGTCACCCAGGTATGGCACGAACCCTTGCACTCGTACAAGATTCCTATTATTGGCCCCAAATGCGGGAAGATGTGGAAGGCTATGTGAGAACTTGTCTTGTGTGCCAACAAGACAAGGTTGAGCACCAGCGTCCAGCGGGGTTGCTTGAACCCCTACCAATTGCGGAAAGGCCATGGCAAAGTGTGTCGATGGACTTCATCGTGGCCTTACCAAAATCCGAAGGGTATGGAAGCATCATGGTGGTAGTCGATCGCTTTAGCAAGTATGCCACCTTCATACCCGTCTCTACGGATTGCACTGCGGACGAAGCCGCTCGAGCATTCCTCAAACATGTAGTGAAGCTATAGGGAGTTCCACAAAACATTGTAAGTGATCGTGACCCTCGCTTCACCGGTCGATTTTGGGGAGAACTCTTTAAATTGTTGGGGACCGACTTAAGCTTTTCTACAAGCTTTCATCCCCAAACCGATGGACAAACCGAGCGCATAAATGCCTTGCTTGAGCTATACTTGAGGCATTACGTGAGCGCTCACCAACATGATTGGGCAAAGTTGCTTGATGTTGCCCAATTCTCTTATAACCTCCAAAGGAGTGAGGCAACGGGCAAGAGTCCCTTCGAGATTGTGACGGGACAACAACCAATGACTCCACATGCCATAGCCTCGACATATGGAGGAAAAAGCCCCGCGGCCTACAAGCTTGCAAAGGAGTGGCATGAACAAGCCGACATCACACGTGCATGCTTGGATAAGGCCACCAAAAAGATGAAGAAGTGGGCTTATACAAAGAGACGGAGCCTCACATTCCAAGAGGGGGACTTGGTACTCGTCAAGCTCCTACCCCAACAATTCAAATCACTTCGTAAAGTGCACAAGGGGTTGGTGCGAAAATATGAGGGTCCTTTCCCAATTATCAAACGAGTGGACGAAGTCTCTTACAAGGTACGCTTGCCCCCTAACCTCAAGATCCATCCGGTCTTTCATGTGAGCTTCCTCAAGCCCTACCATGAGGACAAGGAAGATCCAAGCCGAAGCGAGTCCAAACGAGCACCCACAGCCATCGTCACCTCATTCGACAAGGACGTGGAGTACATCCTTGCAGATCGAGTGATTCGAAGGAGAGGAGTTCCACCATACACCGAATACTTGGTGAAGTGGAAAAACCTTCCGGAAAGCGAGGCGAGTTGGGAACGCGAAGATCTCTTTTGGCAATTTGGCGAACACATCCAACGCTACAAGGACGAGAGCGCGCCGAGGACGTCGCAGAAATAGGTGGGGGAGGATGTTACGGCCCGCCCAATTTGCTTGCTAGAGTGGCCCAAAATGTGCACAAAGGCTTGGCCCGGTTTCTAGAACACATGCAATCCAAGCCCATTTTCTAGAAACTCTAGCAAAGTCAAATATGTAATACTCTCACATGTAAATATACATTGTCAAAGGTAGTTCACCTACCACACCTAATTTAGGTAGGACTCATTTGTGGCCCTTGGATGTAATAAATCTTAGCCATTCATTTGGGAGGTGGATTAGTATAAATACCCCTCCATGGCTCATTTGTAAGGCACCAAGCAATTACAACACAAAGCATTGTAAGAGTTCTCTTATGTAATACAAAGCTCATTTGCATTAGCAATACTTGCCTCTAAGTTCCATCTCTTCTTCTAGCCTCTAAAGCTCTTAAGCTCAACGGTCCTAACTTCTCCTTAAGCGAGAAGCAATCTACAAGGCTTACTTAGCAACTTTCGGGTTCAAGTTGTCTAAGTGCCGCACGAGCAGTTGCCCTAAACTCTAAGCTCGTGACATTTTGCATACTTCCATTCCTTTGGTAATTCTTGGAAAGAATCATTTACTTCCTCAAGCTTTTCTTGTTGAAGTTGTAATTCGTCTTGGCTCTTTTCATCAAGCCTTGATTCCTTGATTTGCCTTTTTACCTCAACAATATCATCATCTCAATTCTTTGAAGAAATAACATTAGTTTCATCAAATTCAACATGCATAGATTCTTCAATAGTAAGAGTCTTTTTGTTAAAAACTCTATATGCTTTACTATGGTTGGAGTAGCCAACAAAAATTCCAACATCGGCTTTTGCATCAAATTTTTCAAGGTTATCCTTGGTGTTTAAAATAAAACATTTACATCCAAAAACTTTAAAAAATCCAATGTTGGGTTTTCTTCCTTTCCAAAGTTCATAAGGAGTTTTCTTTATTAAAGCTCTAATATGGACTCTATTGATTATAAAGCATGCGGTATTAACGGCTTCGGCCCAAAAATATTTTGGCAAATTATTTTCAAGTAACATGGTCCTAGCCATTTCTTGGATAGTCCTATTTTTCCTCTCAACAACACCATTTTGTTGTGGAGTTCTCGGTGAGGAAAAATTATGCTCAAAACTATTTTCATCACAAAGATTTTCAAATGCAACATTGTCTACTTCACCACCATGATCACTCCTAATGGACACAATAGAATACCCTTTTTGATTTTGGACTCTTTTTACAAATTTTGAAAAAGCTTGTATGGCCTCATTTTTAGTTTTCAAGAATAATACCCAAGTGAATCTTAAATAATCATCCACAATAACAAAAACATAATACTTTCCATCAAGGCTTTGAGTTCTTGATGGTCCAAATAAATCCAAATGAAGTAATTGTAGAGGTTTATTTGTTGAAATAAATTTCTTTTGTTTAAAAGAAGTTCTCACTTGTTTTCCAAATTGACAAGCATCACAAATCTTATCCTTTTCAAATTTTATTTTTGGAAGACCATCAACTAAATCATTTTTAGAAATTTTTAAAATTGTGTCCATGCTAGCATGACCTAACCTTCTATGTCATAACCAAGCATCATGATTAACAATGAAACAATTTTCTACATGATCATTAACATCAATATCAATTGTATAAATATTACCACATCTATTACCAACAAATAATGTCTTATTGTTACTAACATCCTTAATCACACATCTATTAGGCTCAAAAGTAACAAAATATCCCTTATCACACAATTGACTAATGCTAATCAAATCATGTTTTAAACCATGAACAAGCAAAACATCTTTAATAATAGGTGAAGAAGGGTTACCAATATCACCATATCCGATTACCCTTCCTTTCGCATTATCACCGAAGGTCACATGTCCTCCTTTCTTCATGATTAATCTTGAGAACTTGGAGGCATCTCCGATCATATGCCTTGAGCATCCACTATCTAAGTACCACTTGTGTTTGCCACTTTGTCTCTACAATCAACATTCAAGGAGTAACTTTTTGGTACCCAAAAGTTCTTGGGTCCTTAGGGGTTAGTTATGGTACTTTTTGGAACCCATATTTGTTTCAAATTAGGATTTCTCTTAATATAGCAAGAATGCACTTTGTGTCCTTTTCTTCCACAATAAGTACATGAATGATTAGGATTATTCCTAGAAGATGCATGAGCAAAATAATTTTTAAAATACTTTTGATTTTTATGAGTTTTATATCCTAAACCTCTTTTATCAAAAACACACCTTTGGTTTTGTAACATAGAATTCAAATTTTTTGTGCTTTTTGTAAAACTATCAACAATATTTCTTAAGTCATTATTTTCCTTTTTCAAAATAGCATTTTGTTTCTCCAATTTATCAAAATCCTTTTGTTTTAAAATGTCATTTTCAGTTTTTAATAAATGTATTTGACTTTCCAAACTTTCAAAATCTTTTTGCTTTAAAATTTCATTTTCATTTTCTAAAGCTTCATTTATTTCTACCACCTCTTCTAATTGAGATAACATGATTTTTGACTTCTTTTTGAAAGCATTAATTTTTGAATTTTGCTTATCAACTTACACATATAAATTTTGGAACGCTTCAAGTAATTCATCATATGAAAGTTTAGGATCATAGTTTAGAATACTTACCACATCTTCACTTAAAGCCATAAAGCACATGTTTGCCACTTCGCAATCTTCTTATTCGGTGGAGCAAGCTTCACTATCATCCCAATTTGTTGCTTTCATTGCTTTGGATTTCTTGTTTTGACTCTTGAAGTAAGAACAATCCATCTTTATATGTCCCAGTTTCTTACACTCATAGCAAATGACTTGATCATTTTTCTTATCTTGCTTTGAGCTTTGCCCTTTGTACTCCCTTCTAGAATTCTTCTTGAATCCTTGGTTTCTTCTAATCATCCTTTTCAGATTTCTTATGATGAATGCAAGATCTTCATCATCTCCTTCATCGTCGGACTCATCATCTTCTTTTGTTGAAGATTTGAAAGCGATATTTTTCTTTTTCTTGAAATCTTCTTCATTCTCCTTCAAGGTGATTTCATGAGTCATGAGAGAACCCATAAGTTCTTCTAATGGTAGTTTGGTGAGGTCCTTTGCTTCTTGAATTGCCGTCACCTTTGGCTCCCAAGATT
Organism: Boswellia sacra; assembly: GCA_013180625.2. Taxonomy (NCBI): domain Eukaryota; kingdom Viridiplantae; phylum Streptophyta; class Magnoliopsida; order Sapindales; family Burseraceae; genus Boswellia; species Boswellia sacra. The sequence goes on along the minus strand of SNVD02015496.1, from coordinate 16,642 downwards.
TTGGTAGACACCTAAGAATCTTTCTCATCATTTCAACATTAGAATAAGATTTACCAAGAGATTTCAAACTATTAATAATATTCGTAAATCTAGTAAACATTTCATAAATTGATTCATCCGATTTCATCTTAAAAAGCTCATAACTATGAACTAGCATACTAATTTTGGATTCTTTCACTTGACTAGTTCATTCATGAGTTACTTCAAGTGTGTGCCATATTTCTTGTGTCGTAGAACAAGTATATACTTTATTAAACTCATTTCTATCTAGAGCACAATACAACACATTCATAGCTTTAGCATTCAAACTCAATTTCTTTTTATCATCTTCACTAACTCTTTAGGTTTTTTAAGCATGCATTCCCCATTTTCAATTTTGGTAGGAACAAAAAGTCCTTCCAAAACAATAGACCACAAATCATAATCAAAAGATTTCAAGAAAATACTCATTCTAGTTTTCCAATAAAAGTAATCACTTCCATTAAAAAATAGAGATCTAGAGATAGAAAGTCCCTCAACATATGAAGTTGAATTAAAAGTTGCCATAGCTCAAAAAACGATTAAGATTTAAAAAATTGAGCAACCTTGCTCTGATACCACTTGTTGACCCAGGTATGACAACCCAAGGGGGGAGGGGGTAAATTGGGTTTTTATTTATAAAAACGGATTTAGAAAACTTTTCTTGAAAGATCAAAATTATTTAACTCTTTCTTTGATAATAGAGGTGAAGAAGATGAAAATAGAAGTTGTCTAAGATGCAATTAAGAGAATAGCAATAATAAACAATCATAAGTGCAAGTAAATGTAAAGATGATAGGGATAGAGAGAGTGCAAACTCAATTTACGTGGTTCGACAAACCTTGCCTACATCCATGGGCTCCTAGCTCCACGAGCTAAGTTTTTCACTAAGTTGTAGAAATCTTTACAACTTGCTTGATGAACAACCTCACCAAGACTTTTTCCTTTAACCCTTGGTAACACCACACCAAGAGTTCTTCTTGATGAACAACCTCACCAAGGCAACTTCCTTCAACTCTTGATAACACCACACCAAGAGTTCTTCTTGATGAACAACCTCACCAAGGCAACTTCCTTCAATTCTTGATAACACCACACCAAGAGTTCTTCTTGATGAACAACCTCACCAAGGCAACTTCCTTCAACTCTTGATAACACCACACCAAGAGTTCTTCTTGATGAACAACCTCACCAAGGAAAGAAGAGTTTTTCTTGACGAACAACCTCACCAAGGTAACTTCCTTCAACTCTTGATAACACCACACCAAGAGTTCTTCTTGATGAACAATCTCACCAAGGCAACTTTCTTCAACCCTTGATAACACCACACCAAGAGTTCTTCTTGATGAACAATCTCACCAAGGCAACTTCCTTCAACTCTTGATAACACCACACCAAGAGTTCTTCTTGATGAACAACCTCACCAAGGCAACTTTTCTCAACTCTTGATAACACCACACCAAGAGTTCTTCTTGATGAACAACCTCACCAAGGCAACTTTCTTCAACTCTTGATAACACTACACCAAGAGTTCTTCTTGATGAACAACCTCACCAAGGAAAGAATTCTCTCAAGGATAACTTTTATCCTTTACAAGTAGATCTCACTCTCACCACAATACAAGAACAAAGAAAATTTTTACAACAAAAGTACAACTCTCTTCAAAGAGTAGATAAAGAATATAAAAGCTTTCTAGACTTGCTATTTCTCTTTTTTCTTTTGCTTGATAGATGCTTCCCTTGCTCTTCTTGAATGCATGGGAGAAGGGCTCCTTTTATAGGCAAATGGGAAGAACTTAATCAAGTGAAGACACTAACTTCAAATTTTCTGCCCACCATAAAAACCGTAATCGTATCTGCCATTTTTGTTAATGTTCCGTTTGAAATTTAAAAATCTGCAAAACATAAATGATCTGCATAGTTGAATAAGCTTTCCAACTCATCAAGAACCAAGTTATTTGAATATCTGTAGCTCAAGATATGGCTAAAACACCATTTGGTGCTCATGTGACTTGATTTTTCTTCCTTGTGTCAGTCCACCGATTTGCATGTGTATTATGTTGGCCTTGCATTTGAAATTTGAATTTCTTCAAAGAATATAAAATGTTCTACATGGAATCATATTTCCAATTCCATAAGAATCAAGTCATTTAAATATTTCTATCTCAAGATATGGATAAAACATCATTTAGTGCTCATATAAGTTGATTTTTCTTCTCTGTGTCAGTCTATCGAATTTCATGTCAATTGTGTCAGCCTTTTATTTACAATTTGAATTTAGTCAAATAATATGAAATGTTCCTCATTAAGTTCTCTTTCCAATGCTATAAGAATCAAGTCATTTTGATATTTCTAGCTCAAGATATGTCCAAACGAGTATTCGGTGCTCATCTTAGCTGCTTCCATTTGTCTTTCAACTTACATGATGATTTGGACAACATTGCACTTGAAATTTGAATTTATTTAAAACATATAAAATGTTATAAAGTAAGTAAGCTTTCCAAAGGCTTAAGAATCACGTCATTTAGACATCTATAGAGATATATATGACCAATTGATTGAACATTGCTCATGTATCACATTCCTTTAGTCAAACCTTGTTCTTAAACTTTGGTGCCTTTAACATGTAGTCTTCTCCTTAGCTTCAACACTTCATTTTAATAAGTCTCTTCTTGATTTTATAATTATTTCAATGATCTTGCTCTTGCACATAAATAAACATGTTAGTAAATCTCAATGAATCAATGTGTATTGTTATCATCAAAATTATCATGTAGCCTTAGGGCTAACAATAAATAAAGGTGTCTTGTGACCCATTGGGGCATCTTGGCCTTGGCTGGGATCACTTGTTATTGTGTTTTTCTCTTTTGTGTTTTTATGTTATTAATAAATCTTATTTTTGTAATTTGTTTTCTTTCTTTTATAGTTCTTGCTAAATTCTCTCTTGCTACAGTGAGAGGGTGAAACCCTTGATATGAGAGTAGTAATTTTCTAACCCTTTGATTTGTGCTTAATAATCATAATCTTTGTTATTTATTTTATATGATTTATATTTATTTTCTTAATTAATCTTGACACCACTTGTAAAGTGGAGGACTTGATCCATTGTAGATAATCCTTGGCACATCAAATGCTTGGATCCTTTCTAAATGTCGTACGGTTCTTCCTTACCAACACAAATCTAGTTAGGAACCTTGATTTTGTTATAGATTTATAGTGATTGGCACATTGGATGCTTGAACCCATTTACAAGAAGTAGTATAAATATTTGTAATAAAACAAATATAATTCATATAACTACCATTGGGCTTAAATGACATACCTTCTGATTGGAACCTCTTTGATGTGTGGATTTCAATTTAGTTATAATTGGATTGTCTATTCTTATTTGATATATCAAGGGCGGATCCCCTAACCTTAGCTTTCATTATTATTGTGTTAATTCCTTTTACTTGTGTATTTTAGTTTTATGAATTTGTTATCTTATTTGCTATGGTAGGTTTTACCACCTATTCTTATGGATGGTCTTACCACCTTTTATTTTTGTTTTACATTGGAATGGTGGGTAATACCTCCTACCATCTTAATATTTATTTATTGATATTATCTTGTTATTCATTTATATTAATCATGTCATATTTACTTACCTTATAATTTACAGCGCTAAAATCCCCCTCTGCATGGATCGACCCCGATCTCACCGGATTTATTACTTCGACACTCCTATACTTGGGAGATAATCCTATTTTCGGATGTGTCAGGCGGGGTGGGTGACGGGTCTTATAAAAACCTTGACGGCCTAATTTGTTCTAGCCTTAATTTTGGTACCTAAAGTCAATGACATCCTTTTTCACTAGCAAGAGTGCCAATTTGGCAATCAACATTTTTTATCAAAAGGTCTTGTAAATCTTTCCTCTTTCAATATTAGAAGCTTATGTTGGACAATAAAAAGAACAAAAAGGGGGCACCTAGTTTGTGATTTGAATTAACTTTAAAAATTTGAAATAATCCAAAATTTTGAGTTTCATTAACAAAATTAATCTCGGCCAAAAAATTAACATGCTTGATAGAATATTTAAAAAGGAATCATTTTCAGAGTTAAAACCTATGAAAAATAAGGAAATTTATTTTTTCTACTTTTAGATTTTATACTAATTTTTATAATAAAATGCTATTAAAATTTTAACTTCAAAAACATATCAACCGTACTCATTTTCTTAAAATTCCTTCTATCCCCTATCTTCAGAAACAAAAGTTTGTATATAGATAATTATATACTAAATCGAGCAAGTTAGATGTGTATTTTGGGCACTCAAAAATGTAGAAGTCCCACTCCTATTAACATAGGAACCAGAAGTTGAACAAAAAGTTACAATACACATATGAAAACAAATATGCTTTGTAGAAAAAAAAAAGTTTGAAAACGAGTAAAGCAGTAAATAAATATCCACTCTTTTGAAAAGTTTCCCAAAAAGTGCTAAAACACAAAAATTGATATTTTTCGGCCTTTTCTTTACAAAGTTGGTATAAAACGATTTTAACAACTTTCCAACAATATGTTTTTCTAAAGAAGCTACCAAACAAATTTTTTTTTTTTTTAATTTGAAAATGAAGAAACAGAACTCCGAAAATGATTACATAACTCTATTAATTAAATATCTTCCCGAACCTTTCTAAGGAAATTGAAAACATGTTTGTTAAAATTTTTTCTATCTTTTAATTATATAATAGAAAGGTTCCAATACTTTATGACATAAATGTTCATAAATTCAAAAAGTACCAAAGACCACCTTCAATATGTGTGTGTCTATATATATAGATATATAAACTTTTTCCATGTATCTAATTGATAATGATTAAATTATATAAATCCCCAATTCATCTCAAAAATATATCATTTAAAAAAAATTATGTAAGATAAGCTTACGATGTCCTTTATTTATATAAATCTAATTATATAATAATATATACATCTATTTTAAAAATAACAAATAATAACTTTAATCAATTAAATAATAATTTAATAAATGTAAAATAATAATATGATAAGTCCATCTCACTGAACATTTTTTTCTGCTTTCTTCTAGTTTAGAAATTTTTTACTTGTATATTTGGTCAGTAAAATGACAGTAGTATTAGATTTTTAATCTACATGTAATTTAAACTCTATAATCTGATGTGGTAGTTTGCATGATAAAAATTTACTGAAAGAGAAAAAAATAAAGAAAGTTATATTTTCGATAAGATTTTATCATATAGACTATTATATCATATTATAAAATTTAAATTATATATAAATTATAAATCTAATATTTATCGTGAAATAAAATCAATTTTAATAATAATTAATGGACCCAACGAAGCGACCAAATTTCAAAGTAAGAGATAAGAGTAGAGTGAGGCATCACTCGTGCCATTGTCATTATAAAAAGAGTAATATGTTTTTTCTCATTTTTGACTTCAAACTTGGGGAGTCACGTGCTATTGATTATCAACATTTATTTTAGCAAAGCACATGGGCTGTCAATTTATGGCTTCAAAAAATAATTAGATTATGTAACATGAAATTGTGCTGCCTCTCCGTGAATAATTAATTATTATATATCCCCTTTCCCTTCATATATAGATGATGAACACATCTTAAAATAATCAACTTTAATTAGTTACTTTTACATTTACAAGACTCTTTTCTTAATTTTAATCCAGAACTTCATAATAATGGGTGTTTGATGAACTTTTAATTACAAATTTTATGCATGTTATAAGATTAAATTTTGAGCGTTTAAAAGTATTAAATGCTTTAACAATATACGTATGTCTTTTTTTACCTCTTTGAAAATATTTGTTAAGTTTAAGCTTATAAGAACTTGGCCTTGGATCTGATCTAAATAGTAAATAAAATAATAATGATAATAATAAAATCACTTTTATCTTGTCCAACATTATTCTGTAATGTGAATTGTGCATGTCATGGAAAATCTATTGTCAATGCAATGTAATTTTTATGTGTTCATCATTTTTCTGTGTCCTATGTTACCAATGAAAGAAAAATGATTTCCACACTTACTGCACTTAGCACATTGATCAATTCAAAAAGGATATAAAATAGCTTATAAAAATATATTGGCGAGAAACCCGTCTAAAGTAATACTATATAATTCTTGTCTTTCCTTATATTTTTTTCTTCTTCAAAAATTCCAAATCTACCATGATTAGAACTTCTTAGTCAAATTATATTCACCTCCACAATTTGACCCTAGTTTCAAAACCTAAAAAATTTAATATAAATTGTCTTGTTGCATTTGTATATATAATCTCCTTCTCTACTTGCTCTCCTTCAAGGTCTACCATTGCCTCTCAATTTCTACCAAGCTAGATAGCTGCCTAGCTAGCACCCATTAGCCTAGAAATAAACAAAAAGGACAACAAAGCAGACCAGGAAAGAAGAAAAAATGAATGGTTACTCCAAGATGAAAATCATTGGCACTGCTACCAAATCAAGATCCATGGACTTTTCATCAGATCTTTTATCATCACCACCATCAGTTCCTCAAAATCCAAAATCCATATCTAGTGCCACTACTACTCCAAACTCTGTAACCAAATTCCAGGAAATTACCAATCACCAGATTATCATCAGGAATCCCAACAAGAGAAAATCCCCACAAGATTCATCATTTTCAGATCAGCAGGAGGAGTACTCAGATGATTATCATCATCATCATCCTCGAGAGTGCAATGGTGGCGAGAGGTTTGGTCATGTGAAGCTGAGTAGGAACAGCTCAGTTTCCTCGGCTTCTGCAGTGGTTCAGTCTGCAGTGAAGAGGGCATTCTCCATGAGAAGAAGTGCTTCTGTTTCAGAAAGGTATCGCAGGATCCATGACCAGTCTGTGACCTTGTCATCTCCTATTGATGATTACTATGAAGATGGCTTTGGAATGGAAGGAACAAGATCTGTGAAGAAGCATAGCAGAGGCAAGATCCTGAAAGCCTGTAAGAGATTTCTTGGACTGTAGGCTTTCTTCATCCCATGGGTGAATCCAACTTTACTTTTTGCTACAGAGAAAGTGATCAGTTCCTCTTTCAGTTATTGTGAAATGAATCTGAGTTTTCTTTTGCCTTTTTTTTAATATTAAATTTCTCTCAAGCATCTTTCAAGTTTTGTGTGTTTTTTAAGTCTTCTGTTAATGCCCTTCATGAGAGAAATTAATTGATATTCAATTCTCATCCAATACTCTTAACACTGGAAAAAAAATTCATTAGAAGAAATATATCGCGTTATATATAATATAGCACCTTATCTATAAGTTTTGATATTTTATATCATATTAGCTATTTGTTTTAAGCATATCATATTTTCTATAAGTTTCGACGTATTTTCTGATATATATATTATTGAAGTAATAATATTTACAGTTAATGTTATGCTATATTATAAATTGCCATTAGAACTTTTGATTCTGATAATTAAATGGTATCAAGAATGTGTAATTTAACATAGTAATTCCTGTTAAAAGATTCCAAGTTAGGAGACTAATGGGGTATACTAAATTCCATTTGGTTATGCACTAATTTAATGAATTATGAATCTACTTTGGTGGTCTGTGGCATGAAAGTCAGCTAGGCATCAGTCAGCTGTTCACTTTTTAATTTTTATTATGCATTTGTTTTGTCTGCTACTTTATCATTGGAGTCTGATTGAGGTAAAGGTGAGTTGTTGAATACTACTTCCACTTCTTGAAAGCTACTAGAATTAATAATTGAAAGCTGTTATAATCTCTTCTGTTAAAGATAATCATTAGAATAACTTAAAACTTTAAAGTGATCTATAAAATCATTAATTCGGTAAAAACATTGCATCTTCTTTCGTCGTATCATCCTCTTATTATTCATAACATGAAACGTCACATCCTAAAATGTAAAATTATTGTAATTAAATACAAAATTTCGTATTCCTGAAGAAAAAGAAAAGATCAATAGTTACACTAAAAAACAACACATATATAATTTAAGAATATCCGAAAGAATCAATGGTCGTAGATGATTTGGACACATCAATACTCTAAATTTTGTCTCCAAGTAAATATTTTTTATTTCTATACGTAATAAGAAAATAAGATTTGTGAATTATTCAATTTTAAATATTGGAATAGTCCAAAAGAGAGTCATCACTTCTTTTAAATTCTATGGCAGGTAGCAAAGCTTTGAGCATAGGATGCTTTTGTTTGCATTCAAAATTCTTGGCAAAGCATAAAACCATCGACGTCCATGGTAATTGAAAAATAGTTCTCATGCTATCCTTAGATTTCACGAAATTGATAGGCATAAATCATCTTTCCCATTTTTAATCAAATATCAACCACCCTTTTTTTCAGAAATTTGTTAATGAAACTTACCCATTAATTAGTCCACCTATTTTGTTTGGGGGGTTAGCAGGCAGGTGTAATAGAGAGCAATCTTAGGAAGGAATCAAAGGCTAAATATCTGTGATTGATTTCCTGTATATGTGTGACTTCATTGTATTAAATTACGATTTTATTCTTTGATTTGTCTACAATTATAGGACTGAAATCAAGGATTTGATTGCTGCAGTTGTTTATAAAGACCATACACGAGCTAATGAAAACACACAGAATAATATTCTTCAGTTTCTCTAAACTCTTTTATGGTATCAGAGCCAAGTGCTCTCAAAGCACAAAAGATCCTCATCTTCCTTATTCTTTCTTTTTTCACTCAAAATGTCTTCCTCTTCTTCATCCTCAACCTCTGAACTCACTGTTGTGGTGTCAACTGGAAATAATAATAGTTCTATCTCCCCTTTACTCATCTCAATCAACACAGCATCACAAATTCCATTCAAACTCTCTAAAGGAGGAAACTATGCCTCTTGGAGATCACAGTTCTCTAACCTTCTGTTTGGCTATGATTTGCTTGGTTACATTGATGGATCACATCCATGCCCACTGGAAACCATGGTAAAATCAGGAGAAATAGAGTCTTCACCAAATCCTACTCATAAATTTTGGCTCCATCAAGATCGGCTCATATTGCAAGCTATTCAAGCTCCTCTTGTTGGTAATATTGCTTCACTTATTTCTTCTTGCACCACCTCTATTGAAGCATGGAAGAAACTTGAAACTACTTTTGCAAATAGATCTCAAACTCGGATGCTAACATTACTTTCCACATTGATGGAAACTTCAAAGGAGGGTATCATGATTTCTGAATATATGCAAAATATCAAAGGTCTGATTGATGATTTAGCCTTGATAGATCATCCACTCATTGATGCTAAAATTGTTGTTCATATACTCAATGGGCTTGGCAATGAATATAAAGAATTAAGTGCTGCAATACGCACTCGAGAAATTGCCATGAAGAGCTTCATGATAAGCTCTTAGATTATGAAACATTTTTGAAGCGTGAAGAAGCAAAGAAGATTGATCCTCCAATTACAGCACAGTTCAACCAGCAAACCAGCAACAAAAATAAAAGCGGATATAGGAACCACACCAATAATCGTGGGCTCAATATCTATGGCAATAAACAATTTCACAGAAATTCCAACAATAATCAACAATTTCAAGGAAATTCAAGTAATAATCAGCCTTTCCGTTCTCAAATTTGCTCTCCTTATTCCTCACACAATGGCAACAATTTTTATCATAATGGTAACAGCCTTCATCACTCTCCTCAACAATCATGGAGGCCAAACTTCAACTCTGGATATTCAAAACCAATGTGCCAACTATGTGATAAGATTGGTCACATTACCAAGGTGTGTCGTTCACGTCCGAAGTCCACATATACTCCTAGCTGGCCTCAAGCGAATTTCACGGCCTTTGATCAATCTGACAACAATAGGAATTGGCTCGTAGACTTCTCACCATATTACATCCGACTTACGAAACTTGTTTGTCCACTCAAAATATGCTGGTAATGAACATATCATGGTTGGGGACGGTAATGGTATTCCTATTTCTCATATCGATTCTACCAAGCTTAATTCTTCAAATATTTGCTTTACACTGAACAATGTTTTGTGTGCACCTAATATTAAAAAGAATCTTCTATCTGTATCTCAATTTTGTAAACAAAATAGTGTATCAATTGAATTCTTTCCTAACTCTCTTATTGTGAAGGATTTGAGCACGGGGGCATTCTTGGTTCGAGGCCGGAGTAAGGACAACATATATGAGTGGCCATCGTCATCATCATCACCTCAGAGCTCTCATCCTACTACCTTCGCAACCACTACTGTTGTCTCATCTGATATTTGGCATCGTCATCTTGGCCACCCGTCTATGTTAGTTCAACAAAAAGTAATGTCCAATTGCTCTTTTCCCTTGTCTCATTTTGTCAAATCTCATTGTGACTCCTGTCTTTGTAACAAAAGTCACAAACTTCCTTTTGGTCTTTCATCTGTGTCATGTAATTGTCCTTTAGAAATTATATATACAGATGTATGGGGACCATCGCCAATAAATTCTTTTGACAATTTTCGATATTATGTTATCTTTGTTGATTATTTTACTAAATATACTTGGTTTTTTCCAATGAGACAAAAATCTGATATTTTTTCTATTTTCTTTCGTTACAAAAAATTAGTTGAAAATTTCTTCCAAACCACCATTAAAACCATATACTCTGATAGAGGTGGTGAATATCAAGGCTTGGCGCACCAACTACCCAACTTTGGTATTCAACATCTTAAATCACCACCTTACACCCCTCAATTAGTAGGCTCAACAGAACGCAAACATCGCCACATAGTCGAGACTGGTCTCGCTCTTCTTCACCAAGCTTCCTTACCACTAAAATTTTAGTCTTTTGCATGTCAAGCTGCTACTTATCTTACTAATAGGTTGCCCACTCCAATCCTGAAAATTTCAATCAGCATTTGAAAAGCTTTTTAATAAGCACCCAAATTACCACAAACTTAAAGTGTTTGGTTGCTTATGTTATCCATGGCTCCGTCCCTACACCTCTTATAAACTTGAACTCAAATCCAAACCTTGCGTGTTTCTTGCTTACTCCCTCACTCACAACTCATATATTTGCCTAGATCCTTCCACGAACAAGTGTTTTATTTCTCGCCATGTCAAATTTATAGAGTCTACTTTTCCTTTTCAACATATGTCTCTATCTGATTCTCATTCTACCAATGATTCCTTGTCAAAATGGTACCTCATTCCTTCTAGTTCTAGAAACATATCTTCACTTGACTTTCCTTTCTCCACTTCACACCTTCCTATTAATACTTTGACTATTTTGGAAGATACTCACTCAACACAATCCACTTGTTCCCTACATTCAACTTCTTCTCCATATGCTCTTGAGTCTAGCGATGACACGAAGACCACTCATTCTATGCAATCGCCTTCCACGACCTCTACTAATGATGCCACGTCCTCTAGTCCTTCACAGGTACGTATACACTCTCCTACCTCATTGAATCATAATCCTTTATCTGAACCTCAAATGGTCACTCGCTGAAAACACAATTTCTTCAAACCCTGTAAAATTCTTGACCTTCACACCACATTTCAACTTCCTTCAATAACTTTGAACCTACTACCTACTAGCAAGCTCAAAAATTTGCTCATTGGTGTAAAGCCACGAGTGAAAAATATGATGCACTCATAAAAAATTCAACCTGGACCTTTGTTCCCTCCCACCACACACAAAATATTGCTGGGTGTAAATGGATATTTAAGATTAAGCGAAACCTAGATGGATCAGTTGCACGTTATAAAGCTCGTCTTGTTGCCAAAGGGTTTCATCAAAGACATGGTGTTGATTTTACTTATACATTTAGTCCAGTTGTCAAGCCGACGATAATCTTAAGTCTAGCTATCTCAACAAAATAGCAATTACGACAATTGGATGTGAATAATTCTTTTTTGCAGGGCTCACTTTCAGATGATGTCTTCATGCAACAACCACCAGGATTTGTAAATCAACAGTTTCCTCATCATGTGTGCAAACTATGAAAAGCAATTTATGGTCTTCGTCAAGCACCGAGAGCTTGGTATCATGAGTTGAAATCTTTCTACTTCTTCATGGTTTCATGAATTCAAAATCCGATAGCTCTCTCTTTATTTTTTCTCGTGGCCAAATTCTTATATATTTGTTGGTGTATGTTGACAACATTATCATCACAGGAAACCATCACTCTTCCATCGAGCTATTTATAAAAACTATGGCTAAACAGTTCTCACTTAAAGATCTTGGAACCCTTAGTTATTTTCTTGGCATTGAGGCCACTTATATTCCACATGGTTTGTTTCTATCTTGGCAACAGTATATCAATGATCTTTTATTGAAACATAAAATGCATAAAGCCAATGCAGTTGTCACGCCTCTTTCTCCCACTGCTGCACTCAAGCTTCATGATGGCAGCCCTGCAACAAATGAAACACAATATCATCAAGTTATTGGTTCTTTGCAATATCTGTCTTTCACCCGTCCTGAAATCCTATTTCTGTTAATAAACTTTTTTAGTTTATGCATTGCCCTTCCTCAATTCATTAGTCTGCAGTTAAACGGCTTTTGTGCTATCTCAAAGGAACCAGTCATCTTGGACTTTTACTTCAAAAACAATCATTTTCTAGTCTTCATGCCTTTACTGATTCTGATTGGGTAGGAAATCTTGATGATCGCATGTCCACTTCTGCATATGTTATTTTCCTTGGTGGAAATCCAATTAGTTGGCACTCCAAAAAGCAAAGGACAATTGCTTGTTCTTCACCAGAGGCTGAATATCGAGCCATTACATCTACAGTAGCTGAGTTAAATTGGATTACAAATCTTCTTCAAGAATTAAAAGTTTAGTTGCACTCCACTCCAACGATCTATTGTGATAATATTGGTGCCACATATGTGTGTCAAAATCCTGTCTTCCATTCTCGCATGAAACATATTGCCATTGACTTTCACTTTGTTCGTGATCAAGTGCTCAGTAATCGTTTATGGGTTACTCATGTTCACTCTAATGACCAGTTGGCTGATTCTCTCACTAAACCTCTTGCCCACAAGTCGTTTCTTTATCATCATTCCAAGCTTGGTCTTCATGAAAGAAGCCCAATCTTACAGGGGCTTAATAGAGAGCAATCTTAGGAAGCAATCAAATGCTAAATATCTGAGATTGATTTCCTGTATACATGTGATTCCATTGTATTAAATTATGATTTTATTCCTTTGATTTGTCCACAATTATAGGATTGAAATCAAGGATTTGATTGCTACAGTTGTTGTATATAAAGACCATAAACAAGCTAATGAAAACACACAGAATAATATTCTTCAGTTTCTCTAAACTCTTTTAAGGTGAAAGGAGTTTTTGGGACTGTGTAATCAAAGGTTGTTAACTACATATTTGAAAAAAATGCAATTAAAAATAAAATAATACATCATTAATCTTAATTATTACCCTAAGTAATTAATTAAAAATTTCCCCTAACTAATTAATTAACAATCTCAATTAAAAAAGGATTCGTGAACAACTAAAAATTGAGACTTAAGGAATTGAGTTGGCCCAACATCTGAGCCCAACAAAAATGAAATGTTACAAAAATTAGCATTCAACGTCCTTGTTTGATTAGACGCATCCAGAAGAAGTGCAAAAATTTCTTGGGGCATAATTTGATATTTTTAAATAGAACTTTTCTTTCAATATTTGGCCTAATAATAATCATATTTATGTTATAAAAATATTGCTCGTATAAATCGTTTGCATATTTATACAAATTGATATGATTGAAAGAATGAATTTTACGAACTAATACATTAATTAATATTGATGGTGTGACAATTATTTAATCATGTGAAATGAGTTTATATAAATGGTTTATATATGCAATATCATTCTTATATTTATTTGTCGAAAAAATATTTTCGATGAATTTAATAAACTTTAAAACAAGGTTGGACTATTGAAAGTTGAAAGCTTATAATTATATCTATATTGACTCATGGTCATTTGTTTACTATAATCCATCGGTAATTAAGTTCTTAAATTGATATTAAAAATACAATAATGCTAAACTTAATATTTTTCTATATAAATTGATGTAAATTACACTTAGAAAACTAAAGATAGAGAGGAAATGAATATTCTAGAAAATTCTTATTTTCATTAATTGATAGAAGATTCAATCTACACTATTTATAAATATTCAAGCATGTTCTATAACTAACTTCTTATACTTAACTGGAGCTCCAACAAACTCATTAGCTAAGCTGGCGGCAACAAGCTTACACTATACTCTATGTAAGTAACAAAATATTTAATGTAGCTTACACTCTACACCAGTATAGTAAATACTTCCTTAACACCTCCAAGTTTAAATGTTTGTTGATCAGTAAACTTGCTACAGGAAATAACATTTAGCTTGTCTCTAAAACCTTCTAACTTGTTTTAAGCTAATGATTTAGTCATGATATCAGCAACTTGAAGTTCTGTAGGAATATACTTAACATTCAACTACTTGGACATAATTTTTTCTCTGATAAAATGCGCATCCACCTTTATGTGTTTAGTTCGAGCATGGAGACATAATTTGTAGCAAGTGATTCTGCTCCTTTATTATCATACCAAACTATAGGCACTTCATCTAGCTTAAAATTCAATTCTACCAGCAAGCTTTGTAACAATATTACTTCAATAGCAGCTTGAGATAAAGCTCAATACTCAGACTTAGTGGAAGACCTTGCAACAGCCTTCTGTTTTTTCGCTGATCAGTATATTAAATTTCCTCCAAAATATGCTCATTGTCTTGAAGTGGATTTCCTATCATCAATTGAGCTTGCCCACTCAACATCACTAATTCCAGTTGACAGAAATGATTGCAGAGACTTGAATTCCATACCATAATGAATTGTTTCTTTAACATATCCCAATAGTCTTTTGAATGCTTGCCATTACAACATTGTAGGTGATTGCAGAAACTGATTGAGGTTATTTACAACAAAAGAAATTTCAGGCTTTGACATAACCAAATACTACAAAGCCCCCACTACACTTCTATATACTGATGGTTGCTTGATTACGCCCAAAATATACCGCGGTTATTGTAGTATAAGTTGAGGTGTCGTATCCACAAGGAGGCTTTCGACAAAATAGGTTAGTAAAACAAAAATATTAAAAAGATAACAAAGATGTAAAATTTAACTTTAAAGTGATTGGTTCTAAAGATATTACAATATTTAATAATTGAAAACAATCTATGGTAATTAAGAGGTAAGGCATCGAGAATCATTTATATGTTTTGTAAATCTAATCCCCACTTTGATTCAACAATTATAACTCAATTGAAAGTTTCACATCCCAAACAATCAATCGGAAAATATGTATAGTATAGCACAATTAATAAACACATATATTTGATATGCATAAACTCTTTACAAGTAATATTTATCAACAACATTCATCCTTACAAGTTATCCAAGAGCGACAATATATCACATGACAATATTGCAGTAAAAGATTAACTCATAAAACGAAACTACCAGTAATAATTATAATTCAACACGAATAACATAAAGAAAGCATGACTGAATTTATATGAAATTGAGAAGTATAATTTCTGGATTTAAAAAGAAATCACAAGATGAGAAAGAGTTTAAAACATAACAAACATACATACTTTATAGCCTTTGAGGAAGAATCAAAGTGGAGAAGTAGACAAACTACACATATAATTTCATCTCTAGCCTTACCAAGAGTTCTAGCCTAACTTACAATTCATTCCCATCATTTGTAAAGAGAAATACAAGAGAGAATTGTAATACACAATGATATAATGAAATTCTCAGCCTCTTCCATTCAACTCCTCAAGTTGTCCCTATATAGGTGATGAAATGGAACTATTATACCAAACTTTCTACCAATTCTTCCACATTTTCGTCTACCAAACTTTTTATCAACTTGCAGCACGTTTTTGACTTTCAAATTGATTGAATTGAGCTTTGTGGTAAACATGAAAGTTGTAGAATTTTGTCTCAGCTTTCCATAGCCACCGGATTCATGCAATTTGGACAAGTATTCTCTGAGATATGGTCCAAATACCGAACATTGGTCAACTTTCCACCAAACCTTCCACATTTTCAGCCACCAAACATTCCACCAACTTGTAGCAGATTTTTGACCACCAAACTGATCGAATTGGGCTTTCTGGTAAACATGAAAGTTGTAGAATTATGTCTTAGCTTTCCATGGCCACTGGATTCAAGCAATTTGGACAAGTATTGGCTGAGATATGGCCCAAATATCAGACATGGGTTGGGCTGAGCAACAACTACAATTTGGTTTTCTTGTGTCTCAATTTCGGCCCATCAAATGTTGGATTTGGGCTTTTGATTGTTCTTCAACTTTGTTTAAGATTGAGTCATGTTGCTCCAGGTTTAAGAATCTCTTCATTTTGATCCATAGATTGAGAGTTATATCCATTTTATAATCCTGCAAAATGATTTCCATTAGTCACAATTTAGGGACAACACTTTATTTCAAGATAAAGACTAAAGAAAATGCAAAAGAAATGAAACAAATATAAAAAGGGCATAAGCAAAATAATTATGCTAAAATATCATAAAAGTTTTATAATATTGACCAATTAACATTAATT
>SNVD02015494.1:0-11845 GCA_013180625.2 Boswellia sacra | reverse complement strand
GAAAGCAACCAAAATTTAACACCAAACAAATTTATAACTATTTACAACTCTACTCTTACAATTTGCCAATCTTGCAGCTAAGAAAATTAAATTGCAGAAATCTCAACACTCTTGTGCTGGTGAGACAGGAGGTCATACCTTCAATTTATTTGGAAGGATACACTCTACATTCCCTACTTTCAATGTACAACAACCAACAGTATCAGCTTCATCATCATCCTGCAGGAAGTAAACCACAAAATGAAGAAAACCTAGAAACATTCTAGAAAGAGTTACATATAAGCAGGACGTATGGCTAACGGCTATTGTAAAATGTGTTGCTGAAAATAAAGAAATAAATGGAAACACCACAAGTAGCACAGTGGCACATGTCACAAGAATAGATATCGAATCACCAAATTAGTCATGACTCATAATTTTGTGAGTGACATAAATCATTACTTATTTCTTTCTTCCTTAACCAAAATGATGTACACAAGTGACAATAACAATCCGTATCGTTCCTTTTCATAATTAATCTAGTGTAGTTTATTGTCTTGCAACTAAGTCATTACTGGTGTGGTGTGCCATAATCCCAACATACCAAACAAGCATAAAGTTGTATAAGGAAGTTTGGTTTCCTCTTCAACTACATCTTTTTCAAATGTTCTATCAGGTCTGACCAAGGTGCTTATCAATGCAAGTGTTGCATAACCTAAGCAGACTCCATTTTATGTCATGTTATTGCAAACTGAGCCTATGGCAGAATGTTAGAAGAAGAGTCAAACATGATTAATTTTCCCATTTATATATGCACAAATCTATCTTCAAGAAAGTCAATTTTCAATGTTAAACAACTGTTGATCTTTCAAATACAAAAATGTTGACAAATCATACAATAAAGTGAAGAGTACACTGTAGACTTACCTGAAGAACTTAAATATACATGGACAAATCTCCGGCATTCCTCCAAGTCTAATGTCAAATGCAGTTCAGGAAAGAAAACTAAATAGTCCAGCAAATGCAGTTTAATGTTGTCTGTATATCTAATAGAACAACAATGAGACTTGAAGGAAATGAAACGAAAGAATAAGTATCACAGGTTACTGACCTGGGTATATGCTATAGTCCAAAATATGAGGCATGTCAGAATGGTAATTTGCTACCATTTCGCAGAAGCGATTTGCAATGTCATAAGCAACAGGATTGATAATCCTGTACATTTAACAACAATTTTCTAAGAATAAGAATGAATCCATAAGGAGAAGGTTTAACAGATCTTAAATAAATGCTTTTGTTAATAACATCATGAATAGGAGACAGCAAAGACAACATAAACTTGTGACCACAGATTCAATGCCACATGAGAAATTTGATATATAAATTTAAGCGAGAAATCTGAGGGGGTTCATAAATTAGATTAAGTGATTGAATTGGTTGAGTGTTAGAATGACCTAAAATTCAACTTAGTAGAAAAGATCTATTAAAGTGTTCATATGTTACTCCAATTTTTCTTTTCTTTTCTTATAATCATGGAGATAGGCATTGTTTAAATAAGAGTCCAACAAAACTAATCATTGATAAGTGAAAATGTCCAAATATTATGAGGAAGACAAGCAGGTAAAACATACCGACATCAACATTGTCCATCACATGTTGAAGAGGACCATCAACAACTCCACTATATAGCTTCCCAAAATTTGAAAGAACAAGGAAAGAATTTTTTGTTTTCTCTGTCCATTGTATGTCTTTGACATGGCTAGATTCATCAAGAGAACATGAGAAAGATGGTTTCACTACCTGCGTAAGAATAACACAGCCATGAATGAAACTAAATCAAATGGAATAATAGTTCTAAATCCTTTCCATAACAAATATCAAGCAATTTCAGCCTTTAATCAACATCTCCCTGTATAGTAAGAAAATAATTTTGTGCACATTTTATGTTTTTTCCACAAGAAAAACACTTTTCTGAAGGTCAAGAAGGATAGAATTTATGAAGGGATCAGTCACTGCATAGTAAAACTACTCCCACAAAATTTCTACTCCAGGCAATTGAACATTGGCTCATTATACATATGTATGTGTGTGCGTGCGCGCATGTGTGTATGTGTGTGTGTATGTATGTATGTATATATATATATATATATATATATATAGATATATATATATATAATATGATATATATATAAAGAGAGAAAGAAGAGAGAGAGAGGAGAGAGAGAGAGAGAGAGAGAGAGAGAGAGAGAGAGAGAATGACTTCCAAGAACTGAAGCTTTTTAAGTTTACCAAAGGAAGGCGGTACTCGGCCAATTAAATGATTATTTTCCAAGTCCAAGCTGGTTAAACTAGAAAGATTTCCAAACTCTTCAGGTATCTCACCGGATATACCGTTTCCTTTCAATGTACTACACAACAAATGCATCTTATACATCAAAGGTTACATTTACAAAAATTATTGCTTATACATGTATGCATATATGATCCACGCAGAGCGGAGTATTGAAACCTTATGAAGCATAAATACCAATATCATCAGAAAAAACTTTTGACCAATAAATTATAGTAAATCGGATATGTCTTAGTATTCCACACAATAGAGTGGAAGAGAGAAAGAGAGGATATATGCCACACAGTAAAGATTAGTTTTGAGGACAACTAGAGATACCGGATTGCCATTATCCAGATATTATTCCAGATTGCATTAAATGTATTTTGACCCATGTCATTTTAGTCAAATATAAATTAGACAAAATGCAAAGGAAAGAAAAGAGAGATCAGCATTATTAAATTCCAGAAGGATTGCATAGCATCGCAATACAGATAAAAAGCTTTCAACCACTGCCACTGAATACACTTAACTCTTCATTTAGAAACAGAGAATAATCAGCTCAGGAAAAATTATTTCGATTGCTTCAATGAACACGAATATAAAATGCTGTAACTCAAAACATAGATTGACTGCTTCAATCTATCCATACATACAGTGTTGAAAGAGTCGTCAACACTCTTATTTTACGGGACAAGGTTCCAGAAAAGTTCATGGATGACAATGTTCTACAAAAGAGTAAAAAGTATAAGAATACCTTTGAATAAGGTACAAGAATGCAATTAAGAACATAATCTTGCACAACCCATTAAATCTTGTAGGCATAATTATACTACTAATGCATTGAAGTCCCAGAAAAAGATTGAAACAATTGGAAAAAAAAAATGTATATCTATGTAGAACTCACACAGAGATAACAGTGTTGCTACCATCACAGATGACGTTTGACCAAGTGCATGGGTTAACTTGTTTCTGATTCCAGTCCATCAATAGATTGTTTGGAACACGCAATGAAGTCCTCTATGCATATAGAGCATCTCATGAAAGCGTAATACAAAAAACTAGAAAGAGCCAAACTTCTCTCGTTTGCTTCTTTGGCCGTAAAGGTTGAACGTAATCTACAAATAAATTAATTTAGATATAGGTATAGATTTGTTATTTGATATTGGATAGAAGTTCTTCCTACCAATTGAAGGAAAAATTGGTTAGGATTCATAGAGAGATACCAGGCAATAAAGTCAAAAAGGAATTTTGACTAGTGTAAATCTTATTTAGATAGGCATTTATTTTTCCTAATAAGATGGTGGTGATTGATCTCATGAGGGTTTTGAAAATTTGGGATAGCAATTTATTGTGTTTAGGATTGTTGCTTGATTAGAAGGTGAATTTTCCCGAATGAAACATATGAACTAGACAGATCAGTTCCTGATTAGTTTGCGTAGAGAAAAGGTTTTATTACCTTTTTTTTCTTTTTCTTTTTTAATTATGAAAAATTCTAAAACTGCAAATTCACTATAGCAGGCAAACAATAGAGAAAACTAACCACACTTAGCATACCTATATGCTGTGTAGATACATACCTATCAAAACAGAATCCAAACAAGCCAATATCAGAGCAGTAAAGACTAGTTCCATGCTCGATATCAAAGCCGGTGAGCTATAGAATAGAATAATAATCTGCAATAATAACAATAGTGAGGTTCATTAGAGAAATATCATAGAACCAATTTCCTAATCTATATACAGAAAGCAGACATGATGAAAAGAAAAACAATAAGATCACTATTGCATTGAACAAATTGATAGAGATAATTGATCAGGAAAAGTAAGTAACAGAAGTAAAACTCTAGCATCACGCAATGGAGTTTGACACATACAAACACATAAATGCCTCTATTGAATATGGGACAACAGAATCTAAATAGTAGCAATAGGTATTGTAACAATTTCATGTGGGTTTTCTTCCCCACCTTGACTCACCAAAGGAATTTTGACAGTGTTTAAAGGTTCAAGACAATCAATTCAAAGTTAGAAGACATTGAAGATAAAAACTTTTTAAAATAATTTCCAAGCATATTTGACCTGAATTGTGTATGATTTTACCTCCTTTTTCTAACTCTGCCTTTCAAATGAACTTTCTCCCATTTTCAGATTGACCATTCCACGCATATTAATAATTGTCACCAATCAACCTCACAAAAATGTGAAATCATCCTTGCAACACCATTCTTATGGGTTTCACCTCAGCGGTCAATACTACCCAAAAATAAATAAAAAAACGAAATCCAAAGCGAACGGGACGCAACAAAGGAAAGAAAAATAAAGTAGTTCAAATTTCTCTTTACTAAACATGCATAATTGCAGGTATAAGAAAGCTCTCAAAGCTTAACTATAGATGCAAAATGAGAACTTTTAATGTAAGTGATAAAGTAATTAAACATAATCCTGGAGATAATAAACAGAACCAAGTACGTCCCTCTGTTTGGTAGCTGAGAAAATACAAAGTAGTAAAACATCAATTTGGCTTATTAGGTATTCTCCAAAAAGTTAAAAAGTTCATTTCTTTTTCTGCATTTTCGCATAAACAAACTAAAGCTCATAACTTTTAGAATAAAAATAAAAACTACAAAAATCCTAGAAAGAAGATCATAGCTTGGGTAAGAATTAACAAAAAAAAATGAAAAAAAAATTGCAGTTAAAGAATCGAAGAAGTACCTTTCAAAAGAGGGATGAGATTAGAACAGAGGCAGGAGGTGATGCGTTCGAAACTAGCAAGTATACTAGTCGCACAAGTAATAAAGTGATGAGTAAGATATCGTTCCCACGAGGATTGATTCTAATTAAATTTGTTATTCGAAAGCAAAAATAGAGTAAATGGGGGGTTTGGTTGATTGATTAACTAAGTGAAATAATAATGCAAACGAAGAATAACAAAACAGAAAGTTAATTCGAAAGAAAAATCAATGAGAGAAAGCTGGTTAAGGGATCCTTCTCTACCACAAGATATGGATTTGCGAATTAATCGTAGAATTGTCATCCAATTACAGCATTGAAATTATCAACCGTAGATAACAACAAGCTCTGTTATCCCAATCTTTCCTTAATTTGTTGTTAAATAAAACAAGCTCTTTATTTAATCTCTATCCATTAAACAACCTAGAACAAGCTCTCTGAGTTTAATTCAATGGAAGCATTACGATGAGAAAGATAGGTTGATCTAAGCAATAATCACACAAGTTCGGATTATTTAACCTAGGTTGTATTCTCCAATTGCAATCTCTGATCACAATTTTGCTATAATGATTAGAAATTCAAGACAATTACGGATCAAGATTTCTAGTCTAGCAATAGACAATATCCAGATTATCTTCAGTTGGCCACCCAAATACAATCCAGCAAGCAATCATAAGCATTAGACATGGGAAAATACAAGCAACTTCAATTAGAGAATTGGATAACAACTTCTTGCACAATCAACTTACAAAAACCATATCAGGGGCTTTGAAATCACCTCAACCAATTCAGATTCAGTTACACATGTTTAAGAACGTGGTAAATCTGTCTCTTATACACATCTAGATGTGTATAAGAGACAGGGGAAAAACTTAGCAAATTTGATGTAATTCTCTTTGGATTGTAGTTCTTCCTCTTTCCAAGCGTCCTTTCTCCTTCAAGAACTCCAAGAGATGAAAGAATTCCAGAGCTGCAGCCTCCACCACGTTCTCCCCTCTTCAAGTTATGAAATAAAACCCTAAAATGTGTTAAATACTCTGCTACAGTAACGTGCTACAGTGTCCCGTATTATACATGCTACAGTGATGTGTGGAATTACATTTCTATACTTCTCACACTGTTTTGATTACAACTTTGGTACACTGAATGGATTCATAAACCGTAAATTTCTCCAAAAAGTATACTTCGAGAGCTTTTCAACGGTATATGATATGTCATCGGGTTCATTGTATATCAATACAATTAAATCCGAGAAGATGGTTGACTAGCAGAGGTGAAAATGAAGGTTTTACTCCATTTTTGTGCAAGTTGCTCCAAAACTCCTACAAACATCAAAACCACACATAAACATAAAAATACCAAGGAATATAGCAAAGAAACATGGACGAATTGATATAAAAGTTATACATAAATAGACACCTATCAAATTCCCCCACACTTAGACTTTGCTAGTCCTCGAGCAACTAAAATGATACGAAACAAAACTAAACCGAAACAGAATCAGAGAAAAAATAAAACACACCAATTCTTCAACTTGCAAATAGGCCTCAAAGATTGTACTTAATTATAACCCAAGGAAAACTTCAAAATAATGCACTTGATCAACAATTTTATCTCAAATATTAGTTTCGCTTCACTTCAATTCCTCATGTGTGTGTGTGTAGAGCTATTCTCACCTAATCACTTGTAACCCGAATGAGTTTATGCTTAAAAATGAATCATATTTAATAGTGAAGATATATGTATAAATGAACTCCATAGGCCTGCTTTTCAAGTCACTCTCCACTAATGTAGACATGCATAACACCAAGGATCAAGTAGGAATTTATTAAGCTTGTAACGTTTGGCTTGGGTGAAGGTATGATAAAGGATAATAATTTGGCTCAAATCACCCACAAACACATAAATCATTCAAGACTATGTAGAGTTCAACCCTATAACAAAACTTCATTTCAATTCACCAGGTTACTCCCCCAAACTTATTTAGAACACTCAATCTTCTTTTTTTCTTTTTTTTCTTTTTTTTTCTTTTTTTTGGTAGAAAACAAAAGAAACTACACCCCCACACTTTGTTGTTTCATTCTTTTTAAGAACACCCAAGGGTATAGAACTCTTTTTCTTTTCTTTTTTTTTTTAACTGCAATTCTACTCCCCCACACTTAAACAATACATTGTCCTCAATGTTTAAGTACGTGGAAGATAAGTACAGATTTTTTCTCTTTTTTTTTTTTTACAAACATAATAAAACTCACTTGCATTGCTCATGGCACAATCCAACATCCTCTAACTTCCCAAAACCAGAACATAGCTCAAAATGTAATTGCGAATGATTTACATGCTCATAGGTAAGGGATAAACTGTTTGAAACAAATTCAATTGAGGTTAGGAAATCTTTTAGTGAGTTAACAAAGAAAAAGGTTTACAGAGGCTCAAAGGGGTAACTAGGGATCAATTTTAGTCAAGGTGGCTCTTAAGGCTCAAACGATCCAAAGATGGCCTAAATCATTTCCCTAATGTTGCACAGTCTAGGATTTCGCCTCGAGTGACCATCAAACAAGTTCTAGAATTCATTGAAATCTGAAGAAACATTTAAATTACATAAACTTTCTCTAAGCGAACAAATAACTCAGTGATAATAGCTCAGTGCTCAATGTTGCGCAAGGAATCAAAAGCAAAGCGAAAACCAATAAACATTTCAAGCACACAGATCCATGCATCATTTATCATTTTCAAGAGTTATTCTTAATTCAATCATTATCTTATCATCGACCCACAAAATGCAAGAAAAGAGGTACGTGGCGTTGTTACACCTGAGTCAAGATTGTATATGTCAACAATCCTTAGGACCAGTAGCCCGCAGACTTAAGGTTTCCAGCCTATATACCTTTATTATGAAAGAACAAAAAAAGATACAAGACACTTCAAACAACATGAAATAAACAAACTACAGATTTATGTCGAGAGAATGCGTTTCAAGGGTTAAAGAAAACCCCATATTCTGCCATTCTCAATTTTTTTCCACAATTTTTTTAATCGAAACTGATAAAGACAAAAAACACATAACAACTTCTAAATTACATAAAACTAAACTTACTCATAAAACAACAAAGTCCAACAAATCAGCAAACACAAACAAGTCAGCTAGAATGGGTCTAAAAAGTTTAGAAGTTAGCCTCCTTATTCAGCCATTATGGATTAAAGAAATCCAGAATGCGTTTCAAGAGAACTTGAACTTTTTAAGCCACCACTCTAAAAGCCAAGATTAGAAAATATTACCTGGGGTGAAAGAAACAACCTGAAAAAAAAAACTCAAAAGAAATGACATAAAAAAAACTTAAATAAACACAATAAAGAAAAAGCAAACGAAAATGAAGCAAACCAGCAGATAGAGATTATAGATGGAGCGTTAAATCCAGTTTACGCCTCTTATTGCCTTCTCCAAACCAATCTATCTGAGCTATTGGTGGATCAGGCGAATAGACGAATGCTTGTAATTTGTCAATTAACTCCCCTGCAGTTGAAGCTGTAACCAAGATTTGCCTCGCCGACTGTGAGATGAAGTTTTTTTCTACAGCTTGATCAAGAAAGGACAACAAACCATCAAAAAAATTATTGACATTTAACAAACCAATGGGTTTTTTTATGGATGTTTAGCTGTGCCCAAGAGGTGATTTGAAATATCTCCTCTAATGTGCCATAACCACCGGGTAAAGCTATAAATGCATCAGATTTAATAACCATATGTGCAATACGCTCATGCATGCTAGAGACTTGTAACTCTTCCCCGATTGTGTTGCCTACGATATCTAGCACAGCTAATGGTTTAGGGATAATGCCGAGAACTTTACTTCCTCCCAAGGATGCAGCTGTCGACACACACCCCATTAACCCAAGACTACCCCCTCCATAAATCAAATGAATACCCCCGCAGCTAATGTCCTACCAAGATCAAGAGCTGCTGTTGTAAACTCTCCATCTTTACCAAATTGCGATCCACAAAATACGCATCTATTTTGGAGTCGCTGAATTGGTGTTTTCTCCATTTCTACAAGTACTCTAACCTTGTGTAAGACAATGATGCACGTTAGGTAATATGCTTTTCAAGTGTAAGACAGGTTATAATAATGACATTTGAAAATATGCGGACTGGATATATACACACGTGAAACTCACAAATTTGACACATGGAGACATAATTTCGGTGGGGGTTGTTCGATGCAGATTTATCGCCCCCAAGTTTTGAAAAAATGAGATATGCTTTCGGCGGGGTTTGACAAAACCTACACACTTATCTCTCACGTGAAGCATGAAAAATGGAAATATATTTTCGGTGGGGTTTGACAAAACCGCCACACTTGTCTCCCACGTGAAGCATGGAAAGTAGAGATATACTTTCGGTGGGGTTTGACAAAACCTCCACACTTATCTCTCACGTGTGCCTATGTCATGGGGTAGTCATATAGTTTGTCAAAAAGAAAACTTGAAATTAAAACAAACAAAATCAACAAACAATGACAACACGAAAACAACATTGATAATCAGATCAAACAAAACAAAAAAATAAAATAAAATTTGACAACAACAACACACATTCAAATATATAAGTAGTTGTGATTGTGGCTCACATCTTCCTCTGGTTTTACGTCCAGTAACGGCTGAAACGCCTTCTATGAGTCGGGGATTTGCTTCCCATCCAGTTTCTTATAAACTGGCAAACAGGGTCGTTTTTAGTCAGATTCCCTAGACTATAACACGGCAATTCATCACGAAATTGTGTCCATAGATTAAGCAATTCACGCTGAACAAGTCCACAAGAATGTGACTCGAGAGTTAACAAAACATTATCCAGCGACTCATACTCAAACCATTCTTAATAAATGAAAGTTTATCTTCTCTATTCCTGGACGCAAAACCTAATGAACGACAAGTCTGGTTACAATTCAATCTAGCACATTTATAACATACTTGTAACCTTTTCGCTCTTCGCCTCTTGGCGTAGTAGCTCTTTCCTAGACCAGGCATGTATTTGCGAGATTAATGTCCGGCTCACCGGACAATCTCACCTTGGCTTCGATAAGCCATCGGATATCAGAAGGCACATTTAGGAGCATCAATGCCCAAAGTCTAGTCATCCGTACTTTATAAATTTTAAACACAGCATTTTGAGGAAGTGAAGGGAAATATTTACGAAGTTCGACAGAAAAATATCGGCATCCATTGAAGAGGAGAAAAGAAGAGATATTACCGATAATGCGATCGGGTTTGTTTTTCTCCAAGATATGCACGTTCAAACCTTTGGCGAATGACTTCAACTTCCGTTTGGATGTTTCCACAAGCTGCTGCACAAATGAGCTCAAAGCACAGAATAATCAAATTGAACAAAAGAAAGGAAAAGAAAAGAGTAGAAACGAAACTAAAGACACATAAAAGAGATAACAACACAATAGCAAACAAAAGTAAAAAAAAACAAGTAAAAATATAAAAACAAATGAGACAGATGGCAAAGAGAGATAAAACCTGATCAATTTGATGGCCTATGAAAGAAATCTCCTCGAGACACAAAAATCGATCATTATTACCTCATTTTATTTTTCTTTTCTTCTTTTTTTAATTTTCAAAAACATTGGGTTGCCTCCCAATAAGCGCTTGGTTTAACGTCCTCAGCCCGACGTTGGTTCCATCATGGAGGATCCAATTTCTGTTGTGCTTCTCTAATGGGCTTGGATCCCTCTTCTAACAAGATACGGTCAATGCATATGGATGGGCCTTGGATTTCAACAATTGTCCACTTAATAGCTATTTTGTGATCTGTAAGTATTCGGACGAGTTTATCTTCTTGTATTCGTGCAAGGCCCATTTCCATTGTAACTCGCAAAGTATTATTCTCACCCAAGAATCCATAGTTCAAATGATCTGGAAGTGACTTAAGCTCCAAGGTATTGGCTTTCATCACAGAAGGAAGAAGTTTTCCATTAGATAAAGGCAATTCAATGTACGAAACATCATACCTATTTGTGGTGATAGCTCTAGTCTCATCCAAGCTTGGCACAGCTTCCTCCACTTCTTTAGACACTTGTATCAGCTTTCTTGGTTCTTTGAAACTTTTTATCCTTATGTGTTCACTAATAGAAACATCCACTCCATTCTTGCGAGTTAACTCAAAACATTGTTGTGGCAAATAATCAATAACGTCAACTGCAAAAACAGAATGTAAGTTACTAGGGTACCTCATTGCCTCAAAAATATTGAAACGGATAACCTTGCCATCAAACTCCATGGTGAGAGTGCCATCATGAACATCAATCTTGGTTCTAGCAGTTTTCCAGAATGGTCTCCCTAAAAGAATCGGTGTTGGATTAGGGGGATGTCTCATCCTCTATTTCAAGGACCATAGAAGTTGCTGGGAAAAACCAATGATTCACCTGCACAAGACATCTCCCAACATTTTGGTAAGTTGAATGGTAATATTAGTTTCCGCAAAAGGTCCAAGATTTAAAGAAGCATAAATAGAATATGGCATGATGTTAATAAATGCTTCTAAATCTAACGTAGCTCTTTCAAACTTAGTTTACCAATGGTGCATGTAATGGTGAACGTACCTGAATCTTTGTATTTCGGAGGAATTTTTCTTTGTAAAACAGTTGAAACATTTTCCCCCACACTTAACTTCTCATTTCCTTTCAACTTTCTCTTGTTGGTGTATAACTCCTTGAGAAATTTTGCATAACGAGGTAATTGCTTGATAGCATCCAGAAGTGGTATATTTACCTCAATCTTGCGAAAAGTTTTCAAGATTTCCTGTTC
>SNVD02015490.1:0-11770 GCA_013180625.2 Boswellia sacra | reverse complement strand
TCTTTGCTCATCGAACTCAGCGACTTGGTCGCCTTGATTTGTGCCTTCAGTTCGTCAGCCAGCCCCTCGGCGCGCTGTCTCCTCTGCTCAATAGTGGACGACATCTTCGTCTTCGAGTCCAGCAATTGGTTGAGATCTTCAATCGTGTGAGTGGAATCCGACCGGTGTACAGCTACACGTGAGCAGTGCGCGCGGATGACTGAGGTCCTTCGACTGGTTCGCGAGGAGACCAGGTGTGTTATGACGTAATTAGCATGATGGCCAGGTGAGTGAGAGGGCGGTGTGTTTGTCTAGATGAGTTGCGAGGTGATGCTAGACAAGTCACGGGCACTTGTTGAAAGACTGGGACCAGTTTGGATTTGCGTCGATCTGAGCCGAGCCGGGGCGACCTTAAATACTCGGCCAAAGTCCATGACTGGAACTCGGACTCGACTTGACTTTTGGCGACGCTGTTGTTGTGATTGTTAATATCGCCGACGCCGTGAGTGTTGTTGTTATTGTTGTGCATCGACAGAATGTTTCCAATTTTTTACCACGTTGCCGACTGACAGCCTCTGCTCGGCGCTCCACTCACAATCTCGACTTTGCTCATTCTGCTCCTCCTCATCACTCGCTCGACGTCGACTAATCACTGGCCGAGCTCGCTGACGACGACGACGACGACGACGATGACGAGCCCAGCGTGACGATGATGATGATGATGAGGACGATGATCTGGCTGATGATGAGAGTCCTCGAGATTCCAGTTGTTGTTTGCGCGTCGGCCGCGAGTTTGTTCTGCCGGTTCGAGTGTCCGATCGAACGCGCAAGCAGATTGCCGATCTAAAGCTCACTGAGCGCCCGGCGCCCAACTCATAGCGTTCGCATTGTGCACAACGAAGGACATCGCCCACGACTGCTGGGCTCTGGTGGCGTCTGATTGCGCGTCGAGATCGGTGGGCGCTCATGATGAAAGCCGAGGGCCGAGATCCGGTGGCCGAGATAGGGGGACACACAAGTGCCGGGCGACGAGTCTCTCTCGGGGACGCCCACGCTCGGCTCGCGTGATCTCGCGCCCGCCTCGCCCGCGACAGAGATCACAAAGGCGACGAAGACGACCAGAGGCGAGACAAGAGGATGAAGAAGTGCGTGTGTTTCGTCAACTGGCGGGGGAGATAATCGTCGGCTTGAGAGTGGGCGCGTGTCGTGTGTATTACGATGATTGCGATGAGTGGGCTCGAAATTCACTCCGTCAGGAGCGCCCAGAAGCTTGTGGGCCAAGCCAGAGCCACGCCCACGAGCGAGAGTCGCCTGCAACATCGGCCACAAGTGGCTCTCAGTGAGTGCAGGCAGTTGCAACTCCGGTCGGCACCTAGAAACAGCTGCCTACCCGGACAATGTCGGTCGGTTCGAGCACATCGCCGAGCCAAACACTCAATCCATCTCCATGAGAGTTGGCTGATCGCTGGCGCAATCTGCGTTTGCATTCGCCAATGATTGACAAAGATAGCGGCGACCAGCTTTATCAGTTGGAGCTCCTCGGGCACGTTGCTCGACGATCCCCTCGACGGGACGCCCTCTCGACGACCTCGTTCGGCGCTAGTACTCCAACACCGCCGTTCCATCGATAGTCTAGATTTTCAACAATTGAAGTACAATCTCGACAAAGTGGACTTTATAAAGAGATTCTTGTCTGCAAGATCTATCAATCGTACACTTGTCTGCTTTTGTTGGACCAGCGCAAGGGCGCACCCGGCACATGCGCGATCCAGGCGACCCTTCGTGCCCTAGCGAATCCGTTATCGCCCATAACATTTTATGAGACATCAAGCTGGAACCGGTTCTCCGGACACTGAATAACATCTCGATGTTTCAGCAGCTATGTCACTTTGGTACAAGGCAAATGTCGAGCTCTCACCTCATCGGTGCCCAAAGAAACGGTGCAAAGCTGAGCTTGATCGCCAAGCACCAGGTGCGTCAGATGTGGTGCGGTTGTCTTGGTGCACGCACTTTGGTGCGCGTGGAATTGCGCGCCTTTTCTCAGTCTAATGAGCTCAGCTGGTCGAGCAAGTCATCTGCGTAGTAAGTGCTGCCACGGGCGGCATTGCTCGGAACTAACGCGGCCGTTCGGCTGCACTAAACACAACCGCGTTCGAGTTGCATAAATATGGGCGCACGTCGAAAGCAAAACACGCTCTGCCCGCCTGAATCCATGAAACATTTTCATCCCTATCATATCCTTCACTTATCATAACTTATTATCTGTACTTCTCAGCTCAAGGCGCCTCTCTCTGCCTGTCTCTCAAGCTCCTCCCCATCTCTTTGAAGCTATTCCATACCTATGCCTATGGTCTTATTGTTTGTTTCAACCGATTTTCCGCACAGTATACTCTGATGGATCATCACAACCATTCAGATGGCATCATTGCCATGGATAAACTCAAGGACCATTACAGACACTGTATTAGACTTTCAGCATCCAACAAGATCAACCCCAAGAATGCTTTTGATTTGCAGCTCATCGACTACATGCAAGACCTCGTCAGTAGTAGCGAAGATGGACAGATGAACTTCAAGATTGCTAGCAGTGCTTTGGACGTTGGTGCAAAGATCTACTCTAATCGGGTTGACTGCATCCAATCAGAGGCACAAAAGGTTGCTAGCAGCATTCTCATGGCCCTAGATGGCCAAAAAGGAGACCTACCAAAAACTGTTGACAACATGGACGAGACACAAGCTGATCACAACATGACAGGAAACTCTGATCAGCAGAACGATGCAGACTGCGATGGAGGCGCTCAGCAAAAAGTCACAAAGAAACGAGTTAAGCGCAATGTGAAGACTGTTATAGAAGATGAAACCCAGCTGGATGCAAAGCTTGAACAGCTCGTCCTAGGTGACCCATTCCTCGACGCTTTATCTCAAGATTACGACATGAGTTGTCCAGCAGCACTTATCTGCTACAATTCACTAACGCAGCCCAATGGTCTCCTCACGATTGATTCAGCTAACTTCAGGAAAAATTATAAAGAAATTATCGAATCTACTCCCGAAGAGAGCTATAATTTTGTTACTCTCGTGACCAAGCATGTGAATTGTGCTCAAATAATTAGGAATAATCAAAACAATCAAATTTGTCCAAGGCTCCAAAACTTCCTCTTCAATGATAGGTCAACAAAAATATCTGGTCTACAAACCAACCTAGATGATACAGTCGAGTCTTTACCAGCCCCAGACAGTACGAAACTTGCGGAAGGTGGCGCCCACGCATTCGATCCTGAGCAATACGACGACGCCATGAGTGTTGGAGGTTTTAGTGATGCTGGTGATTGCGGACCAAACGAAGCGCAGAACGAAAATGATCTCATACCAAACTTGGACAAAATTGCCGCAAGTAAACCGTCCGACTACGTTTATTCTACGGGTGATCATAGATTACTCAACACTTGGGCTGGACCTCACGCTTGGAAAGTAGCGAAACTACCTCAAACAGCCAGGAAGGAAACTAGAAGTACGAGGAAACGTGCCAAACTAGAACAAGAGCCAATCGATTTCGCAGAGAAGTGTGCGCCCATCAATGACGAGTACATATTCGATAAGAGTAATAGGCATTCTTCTAGCGCCTTAAGACGTTGGGCAAAAAAGCCTTTCCGCCCACAAGATCACAACTTTGATGAGGATTGGGCTCAGCGTGTTCTAGCAGATACTTACCTTAGACCGGAGGACACATACCATTGTATGAAGACGCCTGCGGATGCACTCAAAACTGTCGATAAAGATCATGACTACACAAATCGTAATGGCACCAATGAAGAACCAAACTCGCCTGGGTTCTGCGGATTCGATGACGTGCATGATGACAGTGATGATGAGTTTCGCGCTGATCCAGTCGTGGATGGAAATGAGGTGGCAATCTACGGTGTCGATCCGGACACATCTCTATCGCGACAGGTAGATTTGGAATTCGCTGGAGAGAACCTCATTGAGCAACCTTACACCGTCACCCAAGTTGTTATTCCTTTCGCCAAAGTAGCAAAGAAAATGGATGTACGTCGACTCAAACATGTGATGTGGGATCTGCTCCTACCAGCAGAAAAGAAAGAAACTGGTGTCATTGAGGGCAAGGATAGAACAATGATCGAAAACAGCCTTACATCTGGTGACCAGATTACTTCAGACACGCCAAACGAGAAGAATACACCTTCTCCGACACCGAGCGAATGCGCAGTTCACCTCGCGTTCTCAAATCTATACGGTGAACTACCAGTGAGAGTAAGCTCGAAGATGGCCAGCGATCTAAGTCAACCCATCGCGTTTGTGACACTGTTGCACTTGGCCAACGAGAAGAATCTTAGACTGATTCCGGAACAAGATCTCAAAGATTTCATAATAGAACAAGACGAATCGAGGAGTTGATATACCTATGTTGGTATGATACTGACATTTTTCATTCGAGATCAATTCGTCTAGTTGCCCTAATTAAAGTTATACTTCTACTTTTGGCCTCTTCAATCTACTTGATGAACTGGACTTCTTTGATTTTTTCTTGTTGACTGACCAAAAGTCTGCTGTCATCATACTCTCATGGCAGTACTTCTCAGGTGCATTGATTCGTTCGCGCAGCCGTCTTGGGCCCTCCACCTCTTGTATTGCGAGAGTAGTCTGCTCCTCTAGGGCCTCCTCTTGTACTTCTTCATCTCTTTCAGAACAATCAGAGCATTGCCAACCACCGAATTTAGTCTTCTTGGGAACTCTACTCAATGGAGGATCGAGACAATATATGTGGAAGTAAACGTCACATGTATCGCAGAGAGCCAACAAGTGTTGATCCTTGACAGCCTTGCATTTTCCACACCCATGAGTTGTACTGGTCTTGTTAGCTGCGTTCGAGCTCTTGTTGGGTGATTTGCTCTTAGACTTGGAACATTTCGCTATCAATAGCTCGACTTGGTGCGATATATGTATATGTCTACCTGAACCCAGGGGCGTCAATTTTTCAATGTCACGAATTTGTCTTATTAAGTTGTCAATCTCCGTTTTGATATGGGATATAGAATCTCTATAAGAATTATACTGGTCCCTAAGACTAGCCTCGTTTTTCTTGAGCGTTACATTCTGGCTGAGTAACTCGGTGTTTCTCTTCTTCATTGAAACCATCCTTGTTGTCCTATCAGTGCAATAAGCAACAAATTCGAGATTGAAGGCAGGAGGTATGTGCCATTTTTGACGTGCCATTTCCATCTCATCTTGGATGGTCATAAAAGCAGAAGTTGGGTCGAGACCAAGTAGCTCAGATTTCTTTGTGAGTTTGATGATTAGTGAGGGGCTTGTCAGTAACATACGACTCACTTTGTGCGGGATGGGAGGACGATTCTCGGGAGTCCATCTATGGAAACAAGTATCAGGTTGGTGAGTAACCTCTGCAAGTTTTTCCTTGATCCTGTCTGGTCTTGTATCAAATGGCTGAACTCTTTTAAGTCGAGCAAACAGAGCTATACAACTCTTCTTTTTCTTACGTATTACAGATTTGTCAGCATGCTGCTTGCATTGGGCAAAGTAAGGGTCCACCTCGTCGGTTTGAGATTCAAAAAGCAAACCCTCTCTCTGGGCGCAGGTAGGATGGAAAAAAGTTTTGCATAAACCAGCATCGCAGCCAATACAGACACCACTTCTAGCGAGACGGCGATCTTCGCATATCGTGCAAGCCTGTGGGAAGACAGTTTCGTGAATCGTCAGAACGGTATCTCAGAAAGAAAGAATCTCAAGCAGAATCTGTATCATGCTTACCTTTGATCCATACAATCCGTAGTTGAGTTCAAATAGGGACACATCTGTGAGACTCGTGATATTCTCGAAAGTCACACCTCGAGTGTATAAGGCACAAACCATATGGACCCATCGACCTGTATCTGTGCGTTTGAATATGCCGCCTGGGTTTGGACACAGTTCGCAGGATGGATTTGTTATGGATTTTTGGCAAGGTTCGCAAAACCAAGGTTCAGTTGATTCGGATGAAATGTTGGAACGAACTGAGATGTCATCAGGCTCGGAGTGCCCTTCATCGTTTGCTGCTCCATAACAAGCCTCATGGACTGTAACACCACATGAATCGCACTCAATGATTTCATCGTCATCATTCGTTTGATCGCCAAGGCAGACGGCACAGATCCTTGAGCACGCGTCATAGGCCGCTTTCGAAGGAGAACCAGGGCGCAAATTGAGTCTCCCATTTTCTGACTTGATTCGATTGCAAATGTCCGCTCCA
Source organism: Boswellia sacra (assembly GCA_013180625.2). NCBI lineage: Eukaryota > Viridiplantae > Streptophyta > Magnoliopsida > Sapindales > Burseraceae > Boswellia > Boswellia sacra. The sequence continues at coordinate 5,526 of SNVD02015490.1, read as the reverse complement.
TCACGTATATCTTCTTTCTTAACTCTTTTGATATTGTCCTTGGACCCACCAACACGATCCTCAACCTCATCGTCAACTTCCTCTTCTTCATCCTCATCCATGTCACTGTCAGTTTCATCACTGTCACTGGTGCTGCCATCGCTGTCATCTTGCTCGTCATCGACATCAACGTCACCACCGGCGTCTTGATCCATATCAAGCTCCTTTGGAACATATTCTTCATCATCAGAACTCTCATCTTCGGCCTTTATGATCCCATAAGCCTGCGCAAGCGCCTCGTCATCCTCAGCATTAAACATCATCTCGTGCATACGAGCACCGGCATTCGACCTACGAGTCCGAGTTTTCGCTAATGGCTCCGCTTGATCGGCTGTTGAGTCGTCGGTGCCGCCCATGGTGAGGGAGTGTGAGGACTAACACCCTCAAAATTAATTTAGGTTTGAATAGAAAATGACTGCACGAGTCAGAGTATTAAATCATACCGTTGCAGGTAGCGATTTTGCTAGCTGTCTCCACTGCAGGTTGCAGGCTATTATGCGTATCCACAACACAAACACGAGCATGCTGACAGACGAGTGCTCGCTCGCGCAGGACCGCCGCGCGCCACTCTCCAATGAGTCCATGCATTGCGTCCTTGCACTCAGAATGCGCGGCAGGAATCTAATGAATTTATGGTCCCAAGATCGATTCTAATCTTTAATCAAGTCTCTTGACAGGACTCTCGCTCGCGATGAGGTGCCCAGTCATCGAGAGAGGGAAAATTTTCGTACTGGAGTTGAGACGAGAGATGCTTGTCGTCAGATAATTCACTGTTTCCTGTTGTTATGACTAGTTTCTGGTAGAGAAATTCAGTTAGGTGCGGCATGAAAGGATGAAGTAGTTTAGTCGATGTCATCAAACATATCGCTAGTATATCCAATTTGAGCCTTCGCGCTTCTAGAGTGGCAATCTCTTCGTCCCAAAGTACGGTCTTAACTTTTCTGAGGTAACTATGACTCAAATGCACTGAAATGAACTGCTCTAGGAGGTTGAAAGTTTGATGAAGTTGATAGCTTGCTCTGAAAGATTGATGGGCGGCGAAAACACAGTCTGACATGAGCTGTAAGACCTGTTGATCGTCTTCATCCAGATCGGATTGATTAATAGAAGTGATATCTGGTTTGTGTTCGAGTTGCCAAATGTTTTGATTGACAGACTTATCCACTATCATTGATAGAAAACGAAAAACATTCCATAACTTGTTTGATAACCTACGGACCTTTTCAATCTGTTGGATCTGAACCCTGACGACCTCCTCTTGGAAATCATGGCTCAAAAGATATGCGCGAAGACCGTCAGCCCCACAAGGTGGTATTCCTTGAGGGAATATTCTTTTTTGGTTTTCTTGCGCCGAAGCCAATTGTTTTGAGTCGAGAATACCTTGCGAGTGTGCTTCGATTAAGCGATTCTGAAGTTCGACTAGAGTTGAGCCATCAATTACATCGAGCGGGTCGATGACATTACCTCGTGACTTTGACATCTTCTTACCGTCACTATCACAGATCATTCCATGCAACAAGACAAGCTTAAAAGGCACACGATTTGTAAGCGCCAGACTTATCATTGCCATCTTTGAAACCCAATAAGTGAGAATATCAAAGCCAGTTTCCATGATGTGGAGCGGAAATAAGCCTGTTCGACAAGAATGTGCAAACTTTTCTTCGTCAGGCCAACCCGATACTGTCAACGGAAGTAAACTTGAAGAGAACCAGGTATCCAAGACGTCTGGATCTTGCATTGCTTCAGGGCCCAGTACTTGTTTTGCTTCATCCAAGCTATCAGCAACTATCCAGTCACTTCCGGTATCTCCCAAAGTAGTACAATTGTAGGCAGGTATACGGTGACCCCACCAACTCTGGCGAGAGATGCACCAATCTTGAACACCATTCTCTAACAACCAAGAGGACCAGCTTTTCTTGTAAGCCGCCGGAATCATCTCAATATCATGGTTCTGGACAGCATTTACAGCCTTCTCAGCCAAACTCTTTGCGTCGATAAACCATTGCGACAATGAGCGCTTGGCCACAATCTCACCGGTTCGTGAGTAACGATGAACGCCATCTACAGTATCGACCTCGATGTCAGAGAGAGTTGTTTGCAACTGCTCAGACCAGAAAATCGGTTTGCTTGAACGATAGATTACCCCGTCGTTGAAGAGCTTCTTGAAGGCTGCGTGAACAGCGCGGCTTGATCTCTCGTCCATCGTAAAGTATTCCTTGTCAAAGTCAAGATCAAGACCGAGTCTGTTCAACTGATCTCGCATCTCTTTCCTTTTACTATCTTTCCACTCGTCAACTAAAGCAATAAACTTCTCTCGTCCCAGCTGCTGACGGGTTATACCTTGACGCTTCCATAAAAGCTTTTCAACTATGCTCTGTGTTGCCAACCCGGCGTGGTCAAAACCGGGAATGAAAATGGATTTGCAGCCTTGCATCCGGCGATATCTGACTAATGCATCTTGTATTGCTCCTGTTAGGGCATGACCAAGATGTAGGCTGCCGGTTATATTCGGAGGAGGAAACATCATCACAAAAGGTTTTCTGTCGCCTTCGTTTGCGGCCACCTTGGTTTGTGGTAATTGCCAAAAGTGTGAGGACCATTGTTCGATAGCTCTTTGATCTATCTTCTTGGCAAGCGGCTGAGCTAATATCTTGAGTAGATGGCACCGACTGAAGTTCGGCATGACATCTAGCTATCAGTAAAACGACCGAAAGACGAGCAGAATGTTTGTTGTGATGAGCTAATAGAAAGCACGTGCGTGATGCATGTTAAATGCGCGCTCCTCATTCTCCCTGCGGTGATGTTCAGGCTGTCGAATGTCAACAAAAAATGTTGAAACAGAACCAACCAAAATGTCGATGGGTGTCCATGTTATCAAATCTATAACTCGCACGCTTGCTACAAATTCAAGATCCAGACAAAATTTGTACGAGGAGCACATACCCCTTACAAAACTTCAAAAGATTCTACTGTCACTAGGATCTGGTTTCACCGCTATCATCGATCCCTATCGCCATGACCTAGTTGCTGATTTTGGAGAGACCACGGGTCATATAGCATTAGAATGGATTCACGAAAAAATGTTGGCCGATCATGAGGGACGACAGATACTAGAAGAGCAACCGAGACTGCGGAGCGAGAAGATTGATTATGACTCTCTCAGCAAACTGCCTGCAAATACTTTTGGCTATCATTACGCCAAATTTTACACGGACAACAAAGTCTCACCTGACACGCGTAAACAGGTGCAGTTTGTTGATGATGTCCAGTTAGCCTACGTGATGCAGCGATATCGCGAACTACATGACATTGTGCATACTATCCTAAGTCAGCCCACTACTATCAAGGGTGAGGTGATAGTGAAGGCATTCGAGGGAGTGCAGACACGACTACCTCTTTGCATATTAGGGGCTACTATAGGTCCATTGAGACTGAACTCCAGAGAGAATATCGAGTATTTCACCAAAGATCTACCCTGGGCTGTCGAGTGTGGGTTGAGAGCAAAATTTCTCATGAATATCTACTTTGAAAAGCGTTTCGAACAGGATATAGACCAGTTGCGCAAAGAACTCAGAATATCTCTAGAATGAAATCAGGAGATACATCAATCTCGTTATTATAAAGGACAAGCTTACGCATGAGTAGCATCCAAGCAAGGCATACTCTGTTGTTCTTTTACACATTTTTTCTAACCATAGACGTATATGAAGAAAAGCTTCATGTGATTGATTTTTTATTTTGTATAAGCTTAGAGGCGTTGCTGACACCAATTATCGCCCCCAATTGTAAGATGTCATAATTGTTGAATAAAGTCGTTGCAGAGAATTGATTCGTGCTCTCATCGAACTTCTTGCCTTGTAAGTCTGGAGTCAACATGTTAAGCATCTCGGTGTAAAATTTCGCGAACACAGGTGGCTCATAAAATACAATGTTGCGGATGCCCTTGATTTTGTATCGATGATAGAAGTGACACCTTTCTGTGTAGAGTAAGAATTGTCGGGCACCAAAGTAGAATAATTGCCTTGCTTTCGATACCTTATTGTCCTCGGTATACTCGCATATTTGCGTGAAACTGAGCTTTTCATGCCTGAAGTAGTTTCGCAGTGTGACGTAATCGAAATATGAACTAACGAAGATGAGCGTGTGACCTAATGGCTCGTTGGTTTTGCTAGTGGACCCGGTGTCGCTTGTCCCGATAAACTTGGGCAAGACATGTCTTGTAAAGAAGGAAAATCTATCGTCGCAACTGTCTTTGGGGCTTCGTGACGCATAGTAGAGAAAGTGTTGAGTGCATTTTGATGAGACTTGTTTGGCTTGGGGATTTTCAATCTTGTGCTTGAAGGCGAGATAGCCTTCGTAATTGAGTGAGTTGGACAGAAAAAAGCTGTGGGTAAGAGGCACAGACACGGAGGTAAACATGATAAGTTGTCGATAATACTTTGACCAGTTTTCTAGATGCCACAGACGGACTCGAGCAACATCCATCTTCCTTGGTTTTGCGGGCATTTGATTGATATGCTGCATAATATCTATGACATGCTCCCAATTTTGCATCAGGAATATCTCCGCCTGGTCGAGAATGACTATCTCTATGGAGGAGAGGAAATCTCGATCGCCATTGGCCGGCTCATTGTCGTCGGATGAAACAGTTTTGTCTTCGTCCAATGTGATCAGTGTTTTGAGACCGAGTGGAGATGCTATGATAATATCGCTATCATAGAAATCAGCAAAGAACTTCAAACTCTTTCTGGTCAACTTAAGTCCAATCCGGAAGGAGTCGTCGTTGTTACCGTGAAAGGTATGATAGAAGTCACTCGGTTTATGCCCATCGGATTGAATAGGTCTGAGAGTACTATCCGACCCGTCATCATCGCCATACTCTTGTAAGAATCTTTCCATGTGACTTATGCTGTGGGTCTCAGCCAGTATCTTGGCAATGCATTTTCCCAGCCTGAGTGCGCAGTAGCGAAAAGGGAGCAAGAAGAGCACCTTTGCCCGAGTGAAACCTTGATCCCTCAAAGTGGGGTCGTCTTGTAGGATATTATCACTCAAAGTCTTGCGTTCGAAAACCTTATTATTGGAGATGATTTTAGACCTAGAACCCATGAGGTGCCTAATCACATGAAGTGCGTATACCTGCTGTATGTCGGCCAGATTATCAGTGGACTCATTTGTGAATAGCAGGTCATTGTAGGATCTGAGCAGGCTGAATAACTCGAGTTGCGAGTCGTTGAACTTGAAGGGTTCAGATGCTTTCGGATCGGTGAGTTGTTCGATCTTGGATTCTTTGTTTTCATCAATCATAGGTTTGAAGTGTATAATCGTGCCGAGTTTAGGCCACTTGAATTGCTCCTTCAGCCTGGGCTTCTCATTGAGCACCTGTAGAGACTTCTCGTCAATTAGTCTGTCCAGGTGCGGGATTGAATGTTTTAAGTGGGTCGAGTCCATAGTTCATTAGTAGATCTCTGGTGAGAGGCCTCGAGTGTC
>SNVD02015489.1:0-11658 GCA_013180625.2 Boswellia sacra | reverse complement strand
TGACAGCAAGGCGAAGTGGAAATTAAAGTAAGAGAGATCGATTGTCCCCGTAAGAAGATTAATATGTGTTGTGTACATACATATAAATAGAAATAAGGGGCATACTAATGCTATAATGTTAGTGGATATATAAGATTCAATGCCACCTACCACGTGCGTTTAAGAAATCAAACTAGATGGCCGACTGACCGGCCTAAGCTCCAGACTCTAGAGATCAAATTATATAATTAATTGTCGATAAATATCATCATCATCCATCACTGACATATGAGACAGTTGTGTGAGAACTGCCTCAGTTAATTAAATATTGTTATAAGATAGATATTGATTAGTCGTTAGATGACAAAACGCCTTGTTGTATAAAAACCAACCTCCACCGGCGGGGCCAGGGCGGAGATTTTTTCGTGTGAGATGGATTCTTTATATTTATTAAACGCAAAGACTCGTAAAGATGCCATCCAACAAAAAGACAAAATCTTAATCGTACCTACTTCTAGTAAAGGTCACATCAAACCTATAATAGCATTTCTGCATTGAGTGTCCTAATTTACCATAGAGTTGACATTGTGGTCTTCCATTATTATTCAAAGGCTTGTTTTGATCTCTTCCATGGCCACCATTAAAACTAGATCCAAAAAACCTTCCACCTTGATTACCATTCTAATTACTCTTTGAGTTATTGCCTCGAGGATTCCAATTCTTCCTATTTTGAGTAACCACATTAGCTAACAACTATCCTTTAGAAGTAACAAAATTTTGTTGAATTCTAGCTTTCGAGGCTAGTAAGAGAGCTGAAACACTCTTAAGGGACATAGGTTCTTCTTTAGAAGTTATAACAGCCACTATTGACTCATATTCATGATGAGCTCATGCATGACCTGCATGAGTTCTAGAATTCTGCTGAGCTCATGCATGACATGCATGACTTCCAGAATCTCTCCCATATGAATGCATTGAGAGTCAAATTAGTTAGGCACCTCCAATTTTGAAAATCAAAGGAAGTAGCCAAATTTGATTTGAATTTGTATGCAGAATTTTCCATATAAATATGGGACGAATTCTGCCTTGTTTAAAATATCACAGAGATTTCAGAGAGAGTCCAGAGTCTAAACCAGAGAGTTTAGGATTAAGAGAGAGAGCCAGGAGAGCTCCAGAAATTTTAGGGGAGTTTTTGTATAATTCTTGTACATTAATTTTCTCTGTTAATACAAGTTAATTTTCTCCCAAATTCTGTTCTGAGTTCTTATTACATCCCAACAAGTGGTATCAGAGCCTCGTTGAGCTCCTGGAACGTCAGAACAGAAAGAAAAAATTCAGAGAAAATGTGTCCCCTGTTTCTAGAAAATTTCGATTTTTCGGAAAGTCATCGAATTTCGAATTTGAAGTGTCCAGTGTGTTCATGACATCGTCCTAATCATTCTGAAATTTTCCGGCGACCGATCCGACGTCCAGAGAGGCCGCACGCGCCTCCAACCTGGTCCGCGAGTGGGCTTCACTCGCCCCACGCGCTGCACGCGCCATTCCAAGGAAGAAGACGACCACGTCAGTGCCACGTCACCAGCCACGTCAGCGCACTTTTCGCCACGTCAGCAGTCCACGTCAGCATGTCGCCACGTCAGCGTGCCACGTGTCGCCACGTCAGAGCCACGTCAGTATAGTGGACCCCACCTGACACGTCAGCAAACCGTTGGAAAATTACATTTTGGCCCCTGTATTTCCGGGTAATTACATTTGACCCCTGAATTTCTGAAATTTACATTTCAGTCCTGAGGAAATATAAGTTTGGCCCCTGTAATTCTGATAAATACTTATGTCCCTTTTAGTTTCTGAAATTTCAGTTTAGCCCTTAAGAAATTTCAGTTTAGTCCTTAAAGTTTCCAAGCTTAGTATTTATTGTATAAAAAGAATTTTTGAGCCCCGGAAGATGCTATTCCAACTAATTTGACCGTTCTGGACGTAACGGTGGGCTCGGATTTTTGAAATTCAATTTCTATTTTAGTGAATTAATTATTCTAAAATGGAAGAATCATCCGGAGCCATGATAAAATTGACTGCTACAAATTACACACTATGGAGACCCAGGATGGAGGATCTCCTTAGTTGTAAGGATCTATATGACCCTATAGAATTTGAAGGGCAGAGACCTGAGACAGAAAAAGAGGCAGAGTGGAAGAAAAATAATAGAAAATGCATCGGTCAGATCAGACAATGGATCGATCATAGTGTCTTCCACCATGTAGCCAAAGAAACAGATGCATATACTCTATGGAAAAAATTAGAGAGTATGTATCAAGCCAAGTCAGCACGAAACAAAGCCATCCTGATGAGACGGCTTGTGAACTTGAAGTTGCGGAGCGGAACTCCTGTAGCAGAACATACAAGTGAGTTCCAGAACTTGGTGAATCAGTTGACAGCAGTCGAGTTACAGCTTGGAGACGAAGAACAAGCACTTCTACTTCTCAGTTCCCTTCCAGATTCATGGGAGACGTTAGTGGTCTCCATCAGTAATTCAGCACCCGGAGGCAGACTTACCCTATCAATGGTTAAGGATGCCTTAATGAACGAGGAGGCAAGAAGAAAAGATGCAGGCACCAGTCAAGATGAAGCCTATATCACAGAGAATCGAGGAAGACAGTCTCGAGGTGAAGACTGGAGAAGAGGTAGAAGCAAAAGCAGAGGCAGATCAAGGGGCAGATCAACAGATGGGCGGAGACCCACCTACAAATGCTATCACTGTGGCAAAGAGGGTCACATGAAGAAAAATTATCGCAGTCTTCAGAAGCAGAACCAGGAGAGTTCACAAGCGCAAAGTAGCGACGAGCCACGAGTTATAGTTGTAGAAGATGTGACCATCTGTGCAGAAGAGACGTGCTTCCACACAGCAGACCAAGGAGTAGAATGGGTAATTGACACAGCAGCTTCCTGCCACGTCACTCCTTGCAGAGAAATCTTCATCACGTACAAAGTAGGAGACTTTGGGATAGTGAAGATGGGAAACAACAGCACCGCCAAAATCATGGGAATTGGTGATATTCAATTCCAAACGAACGTCGGATGCAAAATAACTTTGAAGGACGTTCGTCATGTGCCAGATCTTCGACTCAACTTGCTCTCGGTAAAAGCCTTTGATCAGCAAGGTTATGAGAGCTGCTTCACCAACGGTACATGGAAGATGTTGAAAGGGGTCATGGTGGTTGCTCGAGGTAAATTATGTGACAATCTTTACAGGACTCATGTAAAGATAAACGGAGAGAGCCTTCATGTAGCAGAGCACATGGTACCTCTAGATTTGTGGCATAAAAGGCTCGGTCACATGGGTGAAAAAGGTTTATCAACTCTTCAGAAAAAGAAGCTGATCACTGTTTCCAAGGATGCAGCGTCTCATCCTTGCGACTATTGTTTGTACGGGAAACAACGGAGGGTGTCATTCAGCTCCTCATCAGTGAAGAAATCAAAGCTATTGGAGCTAGTACACAGTGATGTATGCGGACCTCTTGAAGTCGAGTCCTTAGGCGGTAAAAGGTATTTCTTGACCTTTATTGATAATGCATCTCGAAAAGTGTGGGTTTATTTCCTCAGGACGAAGGATGAAGTTCTGGAGAAGTTCAAGGAGTTTCACGCCATGGTAGAACGTGAAACGGGTAAGAAATTAAAATGCCTTCGATCAGATAACGGAGGCGAGTATACCTCCAGAGAGTTCAATGCCTACTGTCAAAGATATGGCATCCGACATGAAAGAACAGTCCCACGCACACCACAACACAATGGAGTGGCCGAGAGGATGAATCGAACCATCATGGAACGAGTCAGAAGCATGCTCAGATTGGCTAAGTTACCCAAGCCATTCTGGGGGGAGGCAGTTCGTACCGCCTGTTACTTAATCAACAGAGCACCATCGGCACCACTGAACTTCGAGATTCCAGAAAAGGTATGGTCTAACAAAAAGCCCTCCTATAATCATTTGAAAGTGTTTGGTTGTTTAGCCTTCGTACATGTATCCAAGGAGCTCAGACAGAAGCTCGATGCAAGAACTGTTCCATGTATCTTCATCGGTTATGGAGATGAAGAATTCGGATACAGATTATGGGATCCCAAAGAAAAGAAAGTCATTCGGAGCAGAGATGTCGTATTTCACGAAGACCAAACATATGAAGACGCTGAAAAAACAACAATATCTACAAATCCCACTAGCAGAGCCCCAGATATTGTTGCAGACTCAACACCAAATGCCACAAGAAATGATGAAGTACCAGAAGAAGTTCCAGAAGCAGATCAGGAGGAAGAAAATGAAGAGATTGCTGAGTCGGGGGAGCCACAATCACCCATAGAAGCTGCTATACCTCCTGGAAATGAAGAACCTCAGCTACGACGATCTGAGCGAGGTCGGATTCCGTCGAGGAGATATCCGGAATCAGAGTACACACTACTTACTGATGAGGGGGAGCCAGAAAGCTTTCATGAAGCTTTATCTCATCCAGACAAAGAACGATGGCTGCATGCAATGCAAGATGAGATGAATTCTCTAGAGAAGAACAAAACTTATGAACTGGTCGAGCTCCCAGACGGAAAGAAGGCACTGAAGAACAAGTGGGTATTCAAGCTCAAGAAAGATGGAACAGGGAAGGTAATGAAACATAAAGCCCGATTGGTGGTAAAAGGATTCCTTCAGAAGAAAGGAATTGACTTTGATGAAATCTTTTCACCGGTAGTAAAAATGTCTTCAATCCGCGTCATCCTCGGATTGACAGCAAGTCTTGATTTGGAGCTTGAACAGATGGATGTGAAGACAGCATTTCTTCATGGAGACTTGCATGAAGAAATCTACATGGAGCAGCCAGAAGGGTTCGAGGTTCCAGAAAAAGAACACCTCGTGTGCAAGCTCAAAAAGAGCTTGTATGGCCTCAAACAAGCACCAAGGCAATGGTACAAGAAGTTTGACTCCTTCATGGTGAGTCATGGGTACAAAAGAACCGCTGCAGACCAATGCGTCTACTTTCAGAAACTTCCAGGTGGAGACTTTGTTGCATTAATGTTATATGTGGACGACATGTTGATCGTCGGAAAAGATGCAACAAGAATAAAGCAGCTGAAGAATGAACTATAAAAAACCTTCGATATGAAGGACTTGGGACCAGCTCAGCAAATCTTGGGGATGCACATTCGTCGAGACAGGAAACAAAAGAAATTATGGTTGTCTCAAGAAAAATATGTTGAACGTGTGATCCAAAGGTTCAACATGGATAGTGCTAAGCCAGTTAGTGTACCACTGGCTAATCACTTCAAGTTGAATAAGAGATCATGTCCCTCATCCGAGAAAGAGATAGAGGACATGGCGTCGGTACCCTATTCATCTGCTGTAGGAAGTTTGATGTATGCCATGGTGTGTACAAGGCCAGATATTGCTCATGCTGTAGGAGTCGTGAGCAGATTTCTTTCCAATCCAGGGAAAGAACATTGGGAGGCAGTCAAGTGGATTCTCAGATACCTTAAAGGTACTCGAAGATATGCTTGTGTTACGGGGAGCTGATCCAATCTTGGAAGGCTATACAGATTCAGATATGGCCGGAGATCCTGACAGTAGGAAATCTACATCAGGTTTTGTTTACACTTTTGCAGGGGGAGCTGTATCATGGCAGTCAAGACTACAGAAGTGTGTTGCGCTATCCACGACAGAGGCAGAATACATTGCCGCAGCGGAAGCTGGAAAAGAAATGTTGTGGCTGAAGCGGTTTCTCCAAGAACTTGGGATTGAGCAAAAGGAGTATAAAGTACACTGTGACAGTCAAAGTGCTCTGGATTTGAGCAAGAATTCAGTGTACCATTCTCGAACGAAGCATATCGACATCCGCTATCATTGGATACGAGAGGTGATGGACAAGCAACTGTTGAAACTAGTGAAGATCCATACTAAAGAGAATCCAGCCGACATGTTAACAAAAGTGGTCACCAGAGACAAGCTAGAACTATGCAGAGACATAGTTGGATTAGAAGCTGTCTAATTACTTTTGTTGTTACTCCTTTTCACATGGGATGGAGGGGGAGAATTGATGAGCTCATGCATGACATGAATGAGTTCTAGAATTCTGACACATCCGAAAAAGGATTGTCTCCCAAGTATAGGAGTGTCGAAGTAATAAAACCCGGTGAGACCGGGGTCGATCCACGAGGAAGGAGATTTTAGCGTTACAAATTATAAGGTAAGCAAATATGATATGATTGATTCAAAGAGATAGAAAGATAATATCAATAAATATGTAAGATGGTAGGTGGTATTACCGACCATTCAAATAGAAAACAAAAAGCAAGAGGAGGTAAAACCATCCATGAAAATAGGTGGTATAACCAACCATAGTAAATTAAAGAACAATTTCATAAGGTGGTAGAACCTACCATAGTAAATAAAATAAAAAGTTCATAAACAATAGAATAATTAAAATACAAGAGGAATTAACACAATAACAATGAAGGCTAAGGTTAGGGGATCCGCCCTGGATATTTCAAATAAGGATAATTAACCCATTTTAGTTATATGAATTATATTAGTTTCATTACCAATATTTATACCACTTCTTGTAAATGGGTTCAAGCATCCAATGTGCCAATCATCATATGTCTACAACAAATCAAGGTTCCTAACTAGATTCGTGTGTCGGTAAGGAAGAACCATACATCATCTAGAAAGGATCCAAGCATTTGATGTGCCAAGGATTGTCGACAATGGATCAAGACCTCCACTTTACGAGTGGTGTCAAGATTGATTAAGAAATTAAATATAAATCATATTGAATAAAATTATAAGATTAAGATTATTAAGCACATATTAAGGGTTAGAGAATCCTTATTCTCATATCAAGGGTTTCACCTTTCACCTTAGCAAAAGAGAAATTAGAAGAACATTATAATAGAAAGAAAATAAAATGTAAGAAAAAGGAAATTCATTAATAACATAAACACACAAAACACAATACAAGATCCTAGCCAAAGCCAAAATGTTCCAGCCAAGGCCAAGATGCCCTAATGGGTCACAAGGCACCTCTATTTATAGATACATCCAAGGGCAAACTTGTCAAATTACAAGGGCATAATTGTCAAATATTAGTTGTAAATATCTTTAGACAATTGGGATCATTAGGCATCGACTTTGACCATCAATTTTGACATCGAAATGTTGTGAATTTTAATCACATGTCTTCATCAAAGTTGTAGATATTCTCTCAGCTTTCTAGAACATATTGATTTGCACAATTTGGATACGTATTTTGAGAGATACGGTTCAAATACAGAGGCCTGGTCAGACTGGGCCGAGCCTGTAGATGGGTTCACTTCAAGCCCAATTTTGGTCCATTAAGAGCCCGAATGAGGATTTCTTTGGGAAATGCAAAATCTGTAGAACAATTAAATCAAGCTTTCCAAAACATTTAAGAAATTGCACCATTCCTGATCTATAAATGAGAGTTATTGCCCATTTACCGAACCTGTAACAACCAAAATTAATGAGAAAAATTAATTCCAAAGATTGCAAATGCTACAATATGCTAAGTTGAGGGAATTTACTGACACGATTAATGCAATATGAGAACTAAACTCTAAAACATGCATATTTAAGTGTTCATCACACCCCCCAACCAGCTTATTGCTAGTCCCTAGCAATTAAAGCGGTATTATTTAGAAGTGATTTATAGAATTTTACATCCAAGGTGGTCATTATTGCACTCTCCTTGATTTTATCCAAATAAACAAACTCTCAAACGTTTTTTATTTTATTTTATGACTCATGTACCCTTCAGTCAAGATATCAATAAACCTCCTTTTTGTGCTCAGTCAACACATGACTATGGGGTTATTAGAAAGAAGCCATATCGGTTCTAATATTTGTTAAGGCTAACAACTTTAGGTAGGGGACATTCATTTATTTTATATATATATATGTGTTGTTTTTTTTTTTTTTTGAAAGAATGCATATTTAACCCATTTAGCAGAGCCTCTTAGGCTAATGACTCCCAGACAGTTGGCATTAGGGCATTAGGTGTTAAGACACCCCTACGAGCTTAACGACTCGGGTGCCGATGCTTTTTGCTTAGGAAACTTGTGGATAGTGCAAGGTTCAATCCCATTAAGCTTTCTCCTTAATCCATTGTAGCGAGCTTTGGGCCAATACACTCACAAACCAGTTGGTCTTAGGGTATTAGGTGAGGCACCCATCGGGCCTAAATGCCGAATTAAGGAGGTACAAGGACAACTTACCACCCTACGTTTCTTTTTCTTTTTTTTTTAATTTGCATTCATTTTTTTTAAACTTTCCCCTTCCTTTTGTTGTTATCCTAAACAAAACAAAAGAACTTTAATATTACAATATTTCATTTCGCCACCCACAATCATACATCAAGGTATGTGTGTGTGTGAAGAAAGATTCATAGAAACTTGCTTAATGAGCACATAAGCACACAATTTATTAAATGATAAGGTTGTGAGAGTTCATAGATTTGAATGATTCAAAGTGAAATGAATAAGACCTCCTTGTTATAAAAATCAAAAATCAAGACTAAATAATATCAATAGCTTCCAAAAATGCAAAAATACAAATGAACAAATGGTTAGAATGGGTTCAAGAAGTTCAAACTGAGTCCTCCTACTCTTCCAATCTGACCCAGAATGCGTCTCAAGAGGATTGAATCATACACCGCAGCTCTGAATCTAATTACTAACTTTTTTTTTTGCAAGAAGAAAATATAAGAGACATTTTTGTCTACTATCCTTCCGCCTCAACCAAATGAAAAATTGTCCTCAATGTTTAAATCTAAAGAGATAAAGTATAGGAGAGATTACCTGAAGCTTCAGTTATTCAAAAGAGACAACCTGAAAGATACGTAAAATAGAATGCTACAAATAAAATAAAATAAAATAAAGGACAAAGAAGAGATAAAAAAAAATACAAACGGAGATTCAAATCAATTGCACTTTTGTTTTCCCTCCTGCCCAATTAATTGAGTACTAGCTGGGTTAGGTTCATACTCAACTTCTTGTAATTTTTCAAGTAACTCACCAGCAGAAGTGGCAGAAACAAGGATCTTTCTCGCTGAATGAGGGATAAAATTTTGTTCCACAGATGCATCAACAAAACTTATCAAAGGATCAAAGAAATTTTTAACATTCAACAAACCTATGGGTTTTTGATGGAGATTCAGTTGGGCCCAAGAGGCAATTTGAAAAAATTCTTCAAGAGTGCCAAAGCCACCTGGTAAAGCAATAAAGGCATCTGAATTGATGGAGCATATGTGCCATGCGTTCATGCATAGAGGAGACCTGTAACTCCTTCCCAACCGTTTTTCCAACAATACTTTCTACAGCCAAAGCTTTAGGAATAACTCCTAAAACTTGAGTACCCCCTACATGTGAAGCTGTTGACACACAACCCATTAACCCGAGGCTACCTCCCCCATAAACCACATGAATCTTTCTTTCAGCCAGTAGCCTACCAAGATAATTCGCTACTTCTACGAACTCTTCACTTGTACCTGGTCGAGATCCACAGAATACACATATCCTTTGGATTCGACGTTTTGAAGTTCCCTCCATGTATATGTGACTCTCTAACTATGTGTGAAGAAGAGAACAAGACATGTGGTATTTATGGAGTGCAAAAAGGTATGTTAATGATGATATCTATCTAGGTAGCTCGATTGTTTGTTGAAAAAGTTGACAATAATGCAAAAAAAAGGTCAAAAAGATGATGAAATAAGACACCATAAGTCAAACAAAAGATACAAATTCAAAAATGACAGCAATGAGGTATTAAAATTCAAAAATGATGGCACGCATGCATATGTACAGGTAGTTGTGACTGTGGCTCACATCTTCCTCTGGTTTTACGTCTAGAAACGGCTTAAACACCTTCTATGAGTTGGGGATATGCTTCCCATCCAGTTTTCTTATAAACGGGCAAACAGGGTCGTTTTGAGTCAGATTCCCAAGACTATAGCGTTCCTGCTCATCTCGGAATTGTGTCCACAAGTTAAAAATTTCACGCTGCACAAGTCCACAAGAATGCGTCTCAAGAGTCGTTCGGATATCATCCAAAGACTCCTTACTCAGTCCATTCTTGATGAACGGTAGTTTATCCTCTGATGTAGGGGGGGGGGGGGGGGGGGTGACCAAAAAAAAAAATAAATCCCAAGGAGCGGCTACGCTGGTTACAAGTCCATCTTGTACATCTCTGACAAACTTGTAACCTTTTCGCTCTTCGCTTTTTGGCGTAAGAGCTTTTTCCTAAACCTGGCATGTGAGAAACTAGATTATCTGAAAATTCATAAGAAAATTGGACCTTGGCTTCAAGTAACCATCTTAAATCAGTAGGAATATCCTTGCGCATCAACATCCTTACTCTTTCTGTACGAGCTTTGTAAATTTTAAACAAATCATTTGAGGAAGAGGGGGAAAACGTCTGTGCAGATTCGAGAGAATGGTATCCATGTGAGAAAATGAGAGAGAGAGAAAGGTGAAAATGATTGCCAAGGTGAGCAACAGTTTTAGGGACACTGAAAACCGACTTTAAGGTCACGGAAATAACGTATCCGCCACTGACCGGGAAAAATCAATCCTCAAAAAGGATCGATTAAAGCAATGGACTCTTCGTTTTGGTCAAAAATTTCAAAGAATGGTTTTAACTGTTGTCCATTAACTTTAAACACATTACCATTCTTTGGGTTCTCAATTTCAATTGCTCCATGAGGGAAAACATTTTTAACAATGAAAGGCCCAGTCCAACGAGACCGAAGTTTACCAGGAAACAAATGCAATCTTGAATCATACAAAAGAACTTTTTGGGAAGGTTCAAAATATTTTCTAACAATGGATTTGTCATGAAAAACCTTCATTTTTTCTTTGTAGATTTTAGAATTTTTATAAGCCTCATTCCTGATTTCTTCAAGTTCACTCAGTTGGAGTTTACATAACTTGCAAGCATCATTCAAATTTATGTTGAATGTTTTAATGGCCCAATAAGCTTTATGCTCAATTTCCACAGGTAAGTGACAAGGTTTTCCATAAACTAGTCTATAAGGAGATAATCCCAATGATGTTTTAAAAGCAGTTCGGTAAGCCCAAAGTGCATCACCAAGTCCTAAAAGTAGCAAAAAATACTGCTATACTGGCAAGCGGACCGAACTAAACAGTATTATTTTCCTAGATGTGCGCTAGTCTTTATCTCCCTATTAGCTAATTCAACTTGTCACTTGTTGTCGGCGTGATAAGGTGTAGAAATATTATGGGTTAAGCCAATTCTCAAGTAAGGTTTCAAATGGTTTATTACAAAAATGCGTACCCCCATCACTAATAATAGCTCGAGGAATTCCAAATATACTCAAGATATTCTCTTTCAAGAATTTGACAACTGTTTTGTGGTCATTGTTTCGACATGGAGTTGCCTCGACCCATTTTGAAACATAGTCTACTGCAACAAGGATATACACAAAACCAAATGACGGTGGAAAGGGTCCCACAAAATCAATACCCCAACAATCAAAGATTTCAATAACAAGAATGGGATTCAAAGGCATCATGTTTCTTTTTGAAATGGATCACAATTTTTGACAATTTTCACACGTTTTGCAAAATGCATGTGCATCTTTAAATAAGGTGGGCCAATAAAATCAACATTGT